>CAMPET010000438.1:6708-23069 GCA_946803715.1 Beroe ovata
CCAAAATTTCACGTCAATCCGATGATCGGTTCCCGAGTTAGTGGCCGCCATAACCCCTTATCGACCCAAAACATGTCAGTTTGAGTGAGCATTTGAGTATAGCTCCCTAACCGATCGACCGATTGACTTGAAACTTCTACCATAGCTCAAGGATCATTAGAAACTCGGACAACCAAAATTTCACGTCAATCCGATGATCGGTTCCCGATTTAATGGCCACCATAACCCCTTACCCACCCGAAACGTGTCAGTTTGAGTGAGCATTTGAGGATAGCTCCCAATCGGATGGACCGATTGACTTGAAACTTCTACCATAGGGCAAGGTGGACACCAAATGCTAACAGTCTGGATTTTTGTGTACTTATAAGGGTTTGGTATGTCACAAAATGTGGTTAGAGAATAGTGGATGTTGGAATTGTTCTGAGGGCGACGATTAATTCATCTGGGTGAATAAGAGTGAAGCTAGCGTACTGCAATGCAGTCAATGTAATCCAATGTAATGGCATACATCCTACATACCCTGACCTCGACCGCAATATAAAAGATCTCAATTTTGAGACAAAAGCTGTTTTAGTGACTTTTATACTTTCTTTCTGCTTGTTCTGATTTCTGAGTCTATGTCGTCAGATGATCATAAAGAGGCGAACTACGGCTCTATCAGACAGCAAACTCATCTCCCCGACAACGAGAATCATTCTGACATCACCGATGACATCACTGATGACATCACCGATGACATCACTGATGACATCACCTTGGTAACCAATGGTGTCACACTGAGTGAACATGATCTAGAATCCGTATACCAGATTTTGGGTCAAGGTCCAGCTCAGTACCTACTCTGGACCACAGTGGCTCTCGCCGTGTGTTCCAATTACATTCAGATTACCATGGTAACAGTGATTGTACCCGTGGTAAAATGCGAGTGGAAACTGCCTATCCTGGTACAATCATGTCTCGTTCTCCCCCTCGTTCTCTCGTTAATCACCACCGCTCTCTGTAGTGGAGTATCAGATTATCTAGGTCGGAAACGTGTCGTCATAGCAACAGAACTCGCTGCATTGGTGGGCGTGGCACTGTGTGTCCTAGCTCCCAACCAATGGGTGCTGCTATCCGGTCTCCTCATTACGGGCACGTGCTCAGGGGTAAACATGGGTGCGATCACGTGCTATGCTACGGAATTGGCGGAGGCAAAACTCCGGTATGTCGGGAAGATCGTGATTCTCGCGGCGAGTCTGGCAGGATTTCTCGCCACGTACATGTTTGGATTTCTGATCGAGCTGGTTGGGTGGCGCTGGTTCATAGTCATATCGTCAACTCCTCTCCTCCCATCTGTTATCCTCATCGCGTTTCTCCCGGAGTCGCCTCTGTACTATTGTATGAGAAAGAGAGAAGGGGAGGCTATCGAGTCTCTGAGATTCATCGCAAAACTAAACAAAACTCCTCTGCCCCAGGACCTCAAATTAGTTCATCATGAAGATACTGTCGCTAATTACTCTGATCTCTTCTCCGATGCCGAATGCCGAAAAGTATCGATGTGGTTATCCCTCCTATCATTTTCCGACTCGTTCATATGTTACGGACTCCTCATTTACCTTCCAGTTTACTTCAGTTCCCATCACTCTAGCTCAATTATACTGGAAAGTTCCATCATACCTCATGGCGGCTGCCACAGCCTGAATTTCTCAGATTTCTGGGTCCTGACTGTTACATATCTTCTTGCGTTGGTGGCGCTAACTTTCGCCGTACTCCTCTCGCGACGGCTAAACTTTATCCAGACCATAAGCGTGGCCCAAACAGCCGTCCTTCTCCTACTACTCCTCAGTGTGAATAGTACGTTTTCCGGACGCATGCTCATCTCAACTAAGATACTCCAATCATACATCAACACATCCGCCTCCTTTATAATTTCGGAAAAATTCCCGCGGAATGTATGGACGAAAGCGGGACGATTTGTCAACGGTTGGGCTATGTTGGGTGGGGCGGTAGGGGTTGTGTTTGTTGAGATTTCACTGTACAATGATACGAGTGTTGTTGTCGGAGTGCTTGTCGCAGCTTCTCTCACGGGGACAGTCTCGTGTTTCGTGTTGCGAGGAGGGTTTAAACATTGTATCGGAGTTTGTTTGTCATGTATTGGTCTTTGAGATTGGTATTATGTCACATACATTACTTGAAATGCTACACAGCAAAATGACTCATTATTTCCATAAAGACACCAGCTTTGATAGCTTGACTAAGTACAACATTACAACAAGAGACATACGTGATATTTCGTATTCTTCATTTCTCTGGACATTTGTATTCCTCAGAATGGAACAACATATCGGAGTACGGAATCACGGTTTCAACCCATCCTCTCTCCAGCAATACTTCACTGGCAGGTATGATTTATGCGTGTGTGTCTGTGTGTGTGGGTGTGTGGGTGTGTCTATGTATCTACCTACTTGTCAGTGGTAGAAAGTAGTCAAATCCCAGTGGCGGTAGATATTAATACCTCTCAAATATTTTTTCCAGAAACATGGGAATTAATGGACGAAGAATCGTACGATCTGGTGATCAGTGTGTTTATTATCGTGGCTCTGAGTTTCGTCCCGGCCAGCTTTGTACTTTTCCTCGTCAGTGAGAGGTAAGTCGCACAGGGCCCATCAATTGGATACTATGAATATGATTATGAATGGATGTTTCACCCTCGAAAGCGACTGGATTTACTCTTGTCTATCTCGTCTACTAATGACACCACCCTTCATAATGACACCAAACTCTAATCTCTCTCTAATGATGACACCACACTCTTATCCCAGATGCTCGAGTCTCTATCTGTTGGAGTGTATCGCTGGAGCACGGATATTCCCATACTGGATATCAAACCTTATCTGGGACATGGTAAGATTTAGACTTAGCNTGTGTTTATTATCGTGGCTCTGAGTTTCGTCCCCGCCAGCTTTGTACTTTTCCTCGTCAGTGAGAGGTAAGTCGCACAGGGCCCATCAATTGGATACACCACCCTCTTATGACGACACGACATACCAAACTCTAATCCCACCACACTCTTATCCCAGATGCTCGAGTCTCTATCTACTAGAGTGTATCGCTGGAGCACGGATATTCCCATACTGGATATCGAACCTTATCTGGGACATGGTAAGATTTAGACTTAGCACAATTTGATCATCATGGTTGCTATAGCAACAGTAACTACAAGCAACAATCACAGGTCTCGTTCACGGTTGCTAACGCTGGTTGCATTCTTGTGATTATTGCGTTCCATTCCCCTTCCTTCTCAAGTGCTGACAATATCCCCGCGATCATCATGCTATTCATGCTCTACTCATGGTCTATAACCCCTCTCATGTGAGTTTATCAATGGATGAATCCGGCTAATTATTCCTTATTTGGTATTGTCCATTTCCTTATTCGGTCATGATCCCCACCAGGTACATCTCATCCAAGATCTTCTCGGAGGCTAACAACGCATATGTCATCATGATATGTCTGAACACGTTTTGTGGGATCACCACAACACTAACCACATTCCTCATAGAATTCCTCGCTCCTTACGACATAGGATTCATCAGCTTCAACAATATTCTAAAGTACATCTTTCTCCTCCTTCCAAACTACTGCTTGGGAAGGGGTGTGATGGACTTGGCCGCTAATCAGTTTATCAATGATATCAATGTCGTGTTCGGTAAGTGAAATTACGGTGACTACTATTAATAGCACTACTATTTAGTATATGGTGACTCAAAGATTCTGTTACTGGAGCAACCCTCTTTTCTCTATATTATGTTGCTATAGCAACCATGAGAAACTTCATTTCTTCCCAGGTTACCAGACCGTATCACCGTGGTCTTGGCATGTCATAGGGAGGAATCTCACGTTCATGGCAGTGACAGGATTTATCTTCATTGCTGTACTCTGCGTCATGAGTATTCCACGAAAAGGGAAGAGGAGGAATGTTCCTAACATCCACAAAGATGTCGAGGATGAAGATGTCAAGTGAGGAAACAGCAATTCCTTCTCTCCAGTACTTTTAACATTTTCACAATTTTGTCACGAAATCCTCTCAACGTAATATTTCCCAACTCTCTTTCTCGTTTAAGAGCGGAGCGACAGCGCACCATCTACTCGTACGCGTATAACGACGTCCTCAAGACACAGAATCTGTGTAAGATTTACTCCAAGAACAAGGTCGTGGTGAACAGACTTGCATTCTCAGTCTCTCCAGGTAATACGGGTTGAGATCTGGAATTGGAGGGTGGAAATTGGAGAATCCTCCTGCATTGCAGAAGAAGTTCTTGATTCTTAAAACTTATGACAGATTGCGCTATCTGCAATCTGCTGAAAAGAAGAAGCTATCAATTGCTTTAGCTTAGAATCTAGAACTTCGTGATCACGAATTCAAAATTCCGTAACCGCCTAGGACATGAGCATGATACAAGTTTTTTCTCGACGAATTTGTTTCAATATTTCCCTTTGTAGGCGAGTGTTTTGGTCTGCTTGGCATCAATGGAGCTGGAAAGACAACCACGTTCAAGATGCTCACTGGAGAGATACAGCCGTCCAATGGTGATGCGGTGAGTAGGGAAAGGGTTGTACAGAGGTGCACTGTGCAGGGTGGGATCACTGATCTCAGAGCTGAGCTGTGAGTGGGAAAATGCAAATGGTGGTGAATGGAAGTATATAATCGAATGGCATATATACTTATATAGTTACGGCGTAAATTTCACCCAATCACCCCTCCCACTGCCTCAGGTTGTTACACAGATCAGTCTCATTCACCAGATATCCGCTGCCCGACGGCAAATGGGCTACTGCCCCCAGACTGACGCTCTCCTCCCAACCCTCACTTCATATGAGACACTCGCTCTCTTTGCCCGACTACGGGGCATTCCCGAGTCACAGATTGATTTCATTTCACGACAGGTGAGAACGGAAAATGAAGGATGGATTTGTTAAAATTCGTTATTCGATTCTGGGCGAAAATTTATGATTACTTTGACATCATCTTCTGATAATGATTGATGAAACTGCTCTCAATGTTGATAATTCCACTCTATTTCCCCCCACCTCAGATTATCAGAACAGTGGGACTCAGTAGGTGGGCTTCCAGACCCTGTGGCACGTACAGTGGGGGAAACAAGAGGAAACTATCTGCCGCTATAACACTCATCGGAGAACCAAAGTATGAATAGTAACATTCCTGACTTCCTATTCCTCGAGGGATGAAGTTGCTCTCTCATCTTTCAATTAACTGATTAAATAAACCATCACTTGAACCGAGATAATAACCACTCCCCCTTGGATCATTATCACCCCCAATCTCACTAATCACTTGTTCTATATCTCACAAACCTCACCCATGTCACAGTATGATCTCACCCGTGNTTCCCCCCCCCCCTCAGATAATCAGAACAGTGGGACTCAGTAGGTGGGCTTCCAGACCGTGTGGCACGTACAGTGGGGGAAACAAGAGGAAACTGTCTGCCGCTATAACACTCATCGGAGAACCGAAGTATGAATAATAACATTCCTGACTTCCTATTCTTCGAGGGGTGAAGTTGCTCTCTCATCTTTCACTTAATCAACTAATTAAATGATCACTTAAACCGAGATAATAGCCAGCTCCCCTGGGATCATTATCACCCCCAATCTCACAACTCACTTGATCTATATCTCAAAAACCTCACCCATGTCACAGTATGATCTCACCCGTGTAATCATCACACAGGCTGATTCTGCTGGATGAACCCACGGCGGGAATGGATCCTGGAGCACGGAGAGCTCTGTGGTCAGTCATACAAGCCCAGAAAAACAAAGGTACTTGCAAGCGGAGAGATATAAATCCTTCGATTGAGGAATATCCTGTTCATATCGGCTTAAATTCGTTCCTATTGACGACATTTTCTTCCAAAAAAAGCAACAGCAATCGTCGAATGTGGTGAAGGGAACGGTATTTAGCACAATGTCCGACACTAATCCCCTCTCCTTATTTCTCCTCAGGTAAAGCAGTGGTGATAACTTCGCACAGCATGGCAGAATGCGAGGTATTGTGTAGTCGGATTGGTATCATGGTGGGAGGGAGATTACGGTGTCTTGGGAGCGCACAGCACCTCCGGTAATTGACACCACTTCATTTTGTTGGTTGACACCACTTCATTGTGTAATGTGTTGGTTGTCACCACTTTATTGTGTTATATGTTGGTTGACACCACTTCATTGTGTTATGTGTTGGTTGACACCACTTCATTGTGTTATGTGTTTGTTGACACCACTTCATTGTGTTATGTGTTTGTTGACACCACTTCATTGTGTTATGCGTTTGTTGACACCACTTCATTGTGTTATGCGTTGGTTGACACCACTTCATTGTTGACATCACTTGATTGACGGTAGATGCGGTGTCAACATCGTATTACTTTTCGTCTTTACGATGATATAGGATATTGAAATCACTTCCCGAAAAGCGATGTCAACATTGCATCATTATGAGGAAAAGTTCGTGTAAACTGTCAGTGTTGCATTATCTCCTCTTTTTAGGACACCGTTTAAATGTTATTGACACCATAATTTCGCAGGGATAAGTATGGCAACGGGTATGTGATCAGATTAAAACTCAACCCTCAAGATTACAATGTGAACAAGGTATGATTATATGGTCCGCGTTTATTGGTGATTTGGAATAAGACCTTTTCCTTCAGCTGATAATTGAGTCTCCAATCAACACATTAAGCTTTAATCTCATCGAACTAATAAATTACTAACTAATTAGCTACTAATTACCTGCTCATTAACCAGGTGAAATCGTACATGATGAAACATTTATCGGGTGCAGTTCTGAAGGAGGAAAACTACTGCAGTTTGAAGTACGAAGTGAAACAGAACAAGTGTCATGTCTCGGATATTTTCACCGTGCTCCAGGCGGCAAAACCAGAGTTATCACTCCTTGATTATGCTGTCCACCAGACTAATTTGGAACAGGTAAACACACACTCACACACAGACACACACACACAGACACAGAGACACANACACACACACACACACACACACACAATGGCACATTTTTGATCCAACCTCTCCCCCAGGTTTTTATCAACTTCGCACAAGCGGAAGCCCCTTCAAACGACATTGACGATGAGTTACTATGTTTGGAAGAGAATGTTGTGCCTAACTTACAGCTCTCATTCGAATAGAAATGCGTGAATCATACCACAAACAATGTGTGATCATACCACACATAATGTGTGATAATGTGTAATATTCGATTGTGCATATGCAGAAACATCAGCCTATATTATGATGTGAAGCGTGACCAATATAATTTATTGAACGGAGACCAGAATTTTAACCAGAAATTTTAATCAGAGAGACTTACCTTATTGAGGACGGTCAATAATTCGCACGTGATAGTAATTGACCAATGAGATTTGGACAAAACCAATGAAAATCGAGAATCGCTGTCACGTGATTTAGAACGTTTATGAGCCGTTTTAACACCGTTCTCTATGTTAAACGAGGGTTTTTTATAAGTTTTGAATTTTCACCTTGTTTTTGACGATTGGTATTTGATGTCAGAGGGTTAACAGACAGATATTGACAGACAGAGACTTACAATTATCAGATTTCGAAGGCAGTTTTTTCGATGAAACAACAATCCTGTCGGACATTCAATTTCATGATTCCGAATTGTTTCCCATCAACAATGAAATCCAAAAAACTGCCTTTTATCGGGTGAAAGTTGAGATAAGTATGCGATAACTGTCTTATCTATCAGTGTAAGATACTCTTGATATTGTCATTATTTTATTACATTCGCATAGTTGTAAATAGGTGTAGTTTGTAGATTTAACCGCATTTTATATTCCTTAATTCTGTTGAACAGAATAATTGTAATATTTGAATTTGACGCATTGTTTTATTAAGTTTGAGAGATAATGTAATGTAATTATATTTGTTTTCAGCTCCCTGCAAAATCACTGTGTCTTATTTCTTGCACACAACGAAGACGCAGCCGTAACGAGTGTCGTGCGAAGGTATTCTCGAATGTTCCTTATCAAATTATCATACTCTGTTACGCTTCTTTGATTCCCGAATATTCCAGGGGTACAGTAGATGAGTAGAAAACGGAGTTTTGTGGCAGTTTCCCTGTTCACGTTTCATTTTCCTGTCACGTGCTCCCCGCTTGGTGGTTTCCTAGAAATATATCTAGAATCTATAAGTATCGTTCGATATTGCTCGGTTCGAAAACGTTTGTCTTACGTATGTGTCCCCTGTGTGTGTGTGTCCTCTGTGTGTGTGTGTGTACTGTGCAGTTCCAGATGTCAACTTTTTCGTTTCATTTTCCAGATTGAGATATGTGTGTCTGCACTATAGTATACGTGTCGTCTCTGAAGTACTATCATACATTGACATGATACAACCTAATGAATTCGCCACAGCTGCGCCTCTCAATCGCAATTTCGTGAACTCTCCGTTCTTAAAACACGATCATCCACCGAATTGTATTCGTTGACCGTGACGTCGTTAATTTGTGGTTCTAAGAAACTTGATTATGTCTGGGGCACTTCTACTAACGTATTATGAAATTGAATCCGTGAAGTAGGACGAAGAAGCAGAATATTATGACAAAAACTTGAAACGAAACCCGACTTTCATGCAGGTATCCGGTCTTTCTTCACGAACCCACGTTTCTTGTTATCATCATTTGCATTGGAGTTGTTTAGTCGGTTAATTGAACTGTGTCCCCTCTTGATTCCAGCATCATCAAGAGTAGAACTAGCTAACTTTTGTTCTCCTTATTAGATCCATCTCCGCCGTAAAATCGATGTCTTTCTCATGAATAAAATGGTTATTTCTCCTCATTTTCATTTCTAGCATGGATATTCTCGGCCCTATTCTGCAAGGCGGTCACGCCAGTTCGGCAATCCTGGCAGGTCACTATGCTGGACTATGGACAGTGCTTCACAACAGTCCTAATAAGCAGTGGGCAATTGGGGAGCTGGCTGATGCAGCGGACTGCAAGGAGAGGTAACTATACAAATCATAAGAATAAGATTGATCAGTGATTATTCAGGGGATTAAAAAAGTATTTTCGGGGTTATGACTTCTGTTATGATGAACAGATGGGTCAAGGAGTGGGTTGGAGTTCTTGCCTCGGCCAAGGTCATCACTCTTCATGATGACATGACGGTCTCCTGTCACCCAGACGTGGCTAAGAATCTCCTGTCATCGTCAGAAACCCTACATTTCTTCTCCAGCTTAGAATTTACTTTTGATAAGGTGACTATCTCTTGGTGAAGTCCGATGTCAATAAATGATTTTTTATTTGCTCGACTACAGCCATCTCGTTCGGCTTATGTCCCAGGAATCTAAGATTGGTGCATGTTTCAAGAAGGACGGTCCTCTGGGCTGTGGATATGATGAATATCCCAACTTCCAAGGTGAAATTGATGACAGCTGACAACAGCTGATCATCATCTCTACTTGAAAGCCATTAATTGATTTACAATATTTCATTATGTCACCCACAGATTGGATGGCCGGTTGGACTAACTGTAGGAACAAGAACCAGAATTTCCCCACCGGATACTTCAAACTGGCTGGTAATGGCATTCATGAAGCCCTGGAGAAAGGTTTGTGTGAATTATGAAGTGTTGTTTTGAATAAAGAATAACCTTTCCCAAAAAAGATGTAAGTTTCCTTCATTTCAACTTAGGGATCAGAGTGCTAGAGCCAGGCTGTGGCAAAGGAAGACATGTGTTCCATGCTGCAAAACATTACCCCAACAGCAATTTCATCTGTTTTGATATTGATACAGAGACATTGGCCGCAAATAGGTGAGAAAGTTGTCTTATCAATGGTGCTATTGCTGGAAGAATTCTAAACTTATTGTGCTCAACTCAACTCTACCTGTAGAATTGTTGCCAAAGAAGAGGCTTTGGATAACATTGAGTTTAAAGAGGCAGACTTCTGCAATATGCCTCAAGAATGGACCAACAGTTTTGATTTTGTCATGATATTTGACTGTATGCATGACTTGCCCTTCCCATCTAAAGCCATGAAAGGTCTTAAGAATGTCCTCAAAGATAATGGAGTGGTGACTATGCTGGATATCGCAGCATCATCAGATATGACTAAAATGGTTTGAAACCTCATTGATCTTTGTTTTAATTCATACCATGGCTGTCTATGCGAAATTCCCCCTTCATTCATCCCTTCCCAGGTGAAGAACCCAGGTGCAGCATGTTTGTATAATATTTCCCTGCATCATTGCATGTCGGTATCACTCTCATTTGGAGGTAAGGCTACTGAAATTTTATGTAATCAAGTGTTCCATTATCAAAGAACTAAATTAACAGTGTATTTGTTAGGTGAAGGAGTTGGGACTTGCTGGGGTGTTGAGCTTGCAAAAAAGATGCTTAAAGGAGCAGAATGGGAGGAAAATGAAATCCAGGTTATCGTTGGACCAATACCTGGACATGCAGTGTATGTATTGACAAAGGGGGATGGTATTAAAGGAGGACAGTGAGTTCATGTTCATTCATACTTGAAGCGCATAAATACTGCAGAGTGCTGAGGGTTTTAACAAACAATGTATGACAAGGAATATTGTATTATTTATAACTTTTATTAAGCTTCAACTCGCCCACAAATCGCTTAATGCTAATGCAAGCCACAAAGCGTCTGAAAATACATGTTTGCACTGAAACGAAATTCTCAACAGGGTCTATCACGATCAATCTTGTCGATCCATTAGAGACCCTGTCGAGAATTCTCAGACAGAATAAGTTCCGGCTTTCATCAGCGACGTCTGGCATCGCCCGACAAGATCAATTGACAAGCTGCCACTGTTTTACTTAGTGAACTCAGAACTAATGAGTCGTCCAAACCACAGAGACGCGCAGCACGCGCAGAGTAATTGAGTCACGCTGTGCGCTGCGCGGGAACAGGTGGCCGCGAGACCGGTTTAGACTAGACCCGTCGATGCGATGCTAGGCTCGCGCCGCTGGCGAATTGGCGAAAGCCGCCAAGTGGCGCGGCGCGGCGAGCGCAAGCGTCTACGTCTGCGAAGTTGCAATTGCTTGCCATGTCCGGCAATGTGCAGATGCAGATGCTAAAACCAGCGTGACGCGAGCCGCGATCAGTTCTAAGCTACGAGTCGACTCGAGTCTAAGAATAATTTGCGGCGCGCGCGCAATGAAATTTTTGACAGGGGCTATTCACAACGAGTTTGCACGTTAGCTGTGGCAAGCGCAAAACCCGGTCCAATCGTCGACCGTCGCTCGTAGACAAGCAAAATCCGTTATAAACAGGCAATCGGCAACATTTGATGTTAGACCGCTGATACCAGCGACGCGAGTCGGAAACGGCGAAGTTTTGAGATTGCGCGCCGCGCGCGTGATCACACTCAAGAGTCTGGAGTCACTGCTCAGATCATGCGCATGCAGTCCGGTAACCCGAACAGTGAGTACTTATTTATGCAGAGTAATTGTACTTGTAGTTGTATTGTTGCTTGACGATTTTAGACCCAGCTGACGACGCAAGCGCAAGCTGTAAGGAATGGAAGAATATTGAGACTTGGTGTCCATTCCATTTACAAAGGAGACTTGGTGTCCAGTTGATGGAATCTGTTTCTTATTGTCTATTATTTATGGTTGACACTGGCAAGAGTGATGGTAAGTCTTGGATGTTGGACAACTCCTTGGATATTGATGGCACACTGGCACAGAACCTTAAATAAATAGAGAGTAGAGTGTAGATAGGAGGAGAATTGAAATGAAGCTTTGAAATCACTGTAGCTGTGCAGCATGTTGTGAAGGAATGATGAGAGGAAACGTGAGTAAACGACATACATGACTTATGTCTATAGGAAGGAATAACTCCTGTTAAAGTATAACAATCGAAATGACTGTAACAGTTATAGATACTTTTTTGTATCTATTAAAGCGTCATTAAATTATTCTGTTGTGAACTTTCATCCACATAACCCCAGGACCTCTTGCTATCAAGATCAGCACTCTGGAGGAGAGAGGGAGAGGATGTGGAAGCTAGTGACAGTTAATGGATAGTTAGTTAAGGGACAGTTCACCAAATTGATTCACCTGATAATAGATTCTGGGGGATAAATGGGCAAGATAATAATAGGTAACAGCACCAGAGATATCGACACTAATTGGTTTAATTGGAGAATTATTACATCAATCAAGGATCTATTGATATTGTATACAGCTTATACATGGGTGATATATTATGTAACTGCTGGGAACAGCTCTCAATGTATCCATTTCAATTCCATATCCCCCACGTTCAGTATTATCTGCATTAATTGGTTTAATTGGACATTAATTGCATCAATAAATGGCCTGAAGACATCAAAAACGGCATACAAATGGGTTATATTTTATGATTTGGCACTCAATCTATCCCATTAACTTCAATATCTCTCATCTTTAGCAATATCGACACTAATTGGTTTTATTGGGCAATTATCACATCATTTAGTTACATCTTGACATCGGGAACCGCAAATAAATGGGTAGGATACGATTCAACAGATTTTAATGTAACCATTTTGCTTCAATATCTCTCAATTTTTGCAATATCGGCACTAATGTGTTTAATTGGACAATTATCGCATCAATGAGTGGCATGTAGACATCGAGAACGACATTTAGATGAGTGATATATGATGATTCGGCACTCAATGTATTCATTTTACTTCAATATCTCTCATATTTAGCGATATCAACACTAATAGGTTTAATTTGGCAATTATCGCATCATTTAGTTACATTTTGACGTCGAAAATGGTATTCAATAAGGTAATATTTAAAGTAAAAGCACTCAATGTATCTTTTTTCGCTTCAATATCTCTCAATGTTAGCGATATCAGCACTTATTGGTTTAATTAAGCAATTATTGCATCAATCAGTAGCGTGTAGACATCGGAAACGGCATTTAAACGGGTAATTCATGATGAAACAGCAGTCAATGTGTCCATTTTACTTCAATATCTCACATATTTAGTGATATCGACACTAATCGGTTTAATTTGGCAATTATCNCTATTATTTATGGTTGACACTGGCAAGAGTGATGGTAAGTCTTGGATGTTGGACAACTCCTTGGATATTGATGGCACACTGGCACAGAACCTTAAATAAATAGAGAGTAGAGTGTAGATAGGAGGAGAATTGAAATGAAGCTTTGAAATCACTGTAGCTGTGCAGCATGTTGTGAAGGAATGATGAGAGGAAACGTGAGTAAACGACATACATGACTTATGTCTATAGGAAGGAATAACTCCTGTTAAAGTATAACAATCGAAATGACTGTAACAGTTATAGATACTTTTTTGTATCTATTAAAGCGTCATTAAATTATTCTGTTGTGAACTTTCATCCACATAACCCCAGGACCTCTTGCTATCAAGATCAGCACTCTGGAGGAGAGAGGGAGAGGATGTGGAAGCTAGTGACAGTTAATGGATAGTTAGTTAAGGGACAGTTCACCAAATTGATTCACCTGATAATAGATTCTGGGGGATAAATGGGCAAGATAATAATAGGTAACAGCACCAGAGATATCGACACTAATTGGTTTAATTGGAGAATTATTACATCAATCAAGGATCTATTGATATTGTATACAGCTTATACATGGGTGATATATTATGTAACTGCTGGGAACAGCTCTCAATTTCAATTCCATATCCCCCACGTTCAGTATTATCTGCATTAATTGGTTTAATTAGACATTAATTGCATCAATAAATGGCCTGAAGACATCAAAAACGGCATACAAATGGGTTATATTTTATGATTCGGCACTCAATGTATCCCATTAACTTCAATATCTCTCATCTTTAGCAATATCGACACTAATTGGTTTTATTGGGCAATTATCACATCATTTAGTTACATCTTGACATCGGGAACCGCAAATAAATGGGTAGGATACGATTCAACAGATTTTAATGTAACCATTTTGCTTCAATATCTCTCAATTTTTGCAATATCGGCACTAATGTGTTTAATTGGACAATTATCGCATCAATGAGTGGCATGTAGACATCGAGAACGACATTTAGATGAGTGATATATGATGATTCGGCACTCAATGTATTCATTTTACTTCAATATCTCTCATATTTAGCGATATCAACACTAATAGGTTTAATTTGGCAATTATCGCATCATTTAGTTACATTTTGACGTCGAAAATGGTATTTAATAAGGTAATATTTAAAGTAAAAGCACTCAATGTATCTTTTTTCGCTTCAATATCTCTCAATTTAAGCAATATCGGCACTAATTGGTTTAATTGGACAATTATCGCATCAATCTGTGGCGTGTGAACATCGAAAACGTCATTTAAATGGGTAATTTATGATGAAACAGCACTCAATGTGTCCATTTTGCTTCAATATCTCTCAATTTTAGCGATACCGGCAAGAATTGGCCCAATTAAGCCTTTATCTCATTGGGAATTGGGGTTAAAAGGAGTTAAATACATTTTAGTTACGTGATAAATTACGTAGAACCACTAATTGTATCCATTATTGAAGAATCCCTTTCCTTTTCGAGATAACTACTCCAATTGGTCCAATTAAATTATTTCATTAACAGTTGGGTTTCCAAGGTGTTGAAGATACCTTGTAATTGCATGATATATGACGTAGAACCACTGATTGTATCATTCCTCACCATAATAAGGCAATTATTCCATTTAATTATGACCGGATATAAATTTAGGATCGTAAAATGTAGTTTAGGAATGTGTTCTGTTTTCAAATGATCATTTAAGTTATGAATTTGAGTCGCGCGCGCGCGACCCAGCTTTCATACGTAAGCAAAGTGTTATTCAAGCAAGTGTTAGCATTTCGCTTTTTGAGGGTAAAGAATGCAAGAATTATTTCAGAAGATTTTTACTCATAAATAGAGTCCTGGTGCTCTGTGTTGCTTTGCTATACCACAATCAACAGCCCAGGACCGTTATTCAATGATAAAACAGGGTATCATGACATCTGTGCAACGTTCAGTACGGTGAGGATGATATAAGAACCTTATATTACTCCGTGGACTCTATAAGGGCCTCGGGGACCTTATCATTCGATAGAAATTTGAGTCAAGTCATGGTCTAACCTTGAGCAACGTGGGAACATATACAGACAAAAGGTTGAGGTCCTGGAACCCTATCTTCGCATTCGAATTTACCGGGGTCGAAAATTAGAGAAAAAATGAGATTTTTTCTATTGCTAGTTTTTTGACATTTTTCCTATGCAAAGTACATTTTTGAAAACACGCACGGATTTTTTAGAAAAATTGTAGAATTTAGGAAATGTCGATCGGCTTAAATCTCAATTTTGAAAATAAGGTTCCAGGGCCCTAACCCTTTATCTGTGCGTGTTCCCACGTTGTTCAAGGATAGACCGTGACTTGACTCAGGTTTCTATCGGGTGATAAGGTCCCTGAGGCCCTTATAGAGTCCACGGAGTAATATAAGGTTCTTATATCATCCTTACCGTACTGAACGTTGCACAGATGTCGTGATACCCTGATTTATCATTGAATAACGATCCTGATCAGTTGATGAGGGCACTGTGGAACTCCACAGACCACCAGGACTCTATTTGTGTGATATTTAGAGGTCCCAGGAACGTTAAAACTGTGAAATCATTGATCTGGTCGAGTGATATTGTTGATTTATTGCGAAAACTCTTGTTTTATCGACTCTGAGAAGCGTATAGTGCGATGATACAGCTTCTACCCATAGGATACATGTATGAAATACCTATTTCATCGATGAAATGAGAGAATCAGTCAATAAACTGAGAATTTCAACTGTTATGGAGCATGTTTTCCCGATTATATCATTGTTTCAACTTTCTGGGACAGAATTATGGTGTTTTAGACCTCTATTAATCACTGTTATAGAGTCCTGGTGCTCTGTGTTGCTTTGCTATACCACTAACAACAGCCCAGGACGGTTATGCAACGATAAAACAGGGTATCACGACATCTGTGCAACGTTCAGTACGGTAAGGATGATATAAGAACCTTATATTACTCCGTGGACTCTATAAGGGCCTCAGGGACCTTATAACTCGGTAGAAACTTGATTCAAGTCATGGTCTAACCTTGAGCAACGTAGGAACACGTACAGACAAAGGGTTAGGGCCCTGGAACCCTATCTTCACATTTGAATTAAACGGGGTCGAAAATTAGAGGAAAAAATGAGATTTTTCCTATTGCTAGTTTTTTGACATTTTTCCTGTGCAAAGTACATTTTTGAAAACACGCACGGATTTTTTTGAAAAATTGTAGAATTTAGGAAATGTCGATCGGCTTAAATCTCAA
>CAMPET010000439.1:2619-17087 GCA_946803715.1 Beroe ovata
TGTGAGGGGATGATAAGTGGTGAGGGGATGAGAAGTGGTGAGGGGGTGAGAAGTGGTGAGGGGTGGGAGGTGGTCAGGGGGTCGGAGGGGAGAGAGAGGATGGAAATAGGGTAAGTGATGAGGGGGATGATAGAGAAGTAGTTAGGGGTAGAGGGGGTTGGAGGCGAAGCTATTAGCAATTATTCCAAGCAGTGAGTTGAGCAAAGTTATGAGTGGTGGCCTGAGAGAAAAATTGGCTGTGTGGTGAAGGTGTGATAGTCGAGAACTGGTATCGAAGTGAAGGATAGGTGTGGTTGTTGAATGGTGAAAGATATGGGTTGAACGCTGGAGTGGGAAAATTAGAATGGGAAAATCATGAGATTACCTCCTTGACAGTATGGTACTCCTGCATGGTTATTGCTGTCATTGCTGCACGTAACACTGCCTTACAGTTGCTCTCAGCTCGATACACTATCTAAAATGGGGGAAGACCGTATTTAAACTCATAACTTACAACGCATCAAGATGAAGATGTTATTGCGCTATGTCACTACGTCAGCGTGAGTCGTGACCCACATACTTAAGGTGCGATTAAGATCCCAGAATAGAATAAGGGGCGCATGCACAGATATCATAACATTGCCAGTCTACCTGAGGGTGTGTCCTGAGAGCAGCGAGGTGCAGCGCAAAGAAAGCCTGTACAATATCAGGGTGATCAGACATGGCTCTACTGAAGAGAAGGAATGTGGAGTTAGACAGTCTCTGTAACATTCCCGCTATCAGGTCCGGTTTATCAGCACTGTAAATGTTGAGCAGGCCCTGTGCACAACTCTCAAGCAGACACGCGTACTGGTGAGTCTCGTAGCACTGACACAACAACTCAATGAGAGGGGCGATGTAGTCGTCGAATAGGGGTCCGAGAGTGTTGATAGCGTGCCAGTAACACTTTGTCAACTCGTCAATGATAGTCTCGTCTGTTGACCTGATGTTATACTGTCTCATGTCTGTTATGGGGAGTTTCCTGTGTTTTGATTCAAATTTGTTAGTCGTTAGCTTTGTTATAGCACGGCCACATTAGGGCACAGTGTGAGCATTGAACATTATTCTCCAAAAGTCATTACAAACCATAACACTAGAATATTCTTCATCGGCTCCC
This sequence comes from Beroe ovata, assembly GCA_946803715.1. Classification (NCBI taxonomy): domain Eukaryota; kingdom Metazoa; phylum Ctenophora; class Nuda; order Beroida; family Beroidae; genus Beroe; species Beroe ovata. The sequence continues at coordinate 3,755 of CAMPET010000439.1, forward strand.
ACACTTCTTTGAGCAGTTCCAATAGGGGCGTGGCTGCTGTGTGAGGCACTGCTACTGCGTGGAATGCAGCATTCACGATACCTAGTTCCAGCCTCACTTTACTGTGGTCTGCTTTCTCCATCTGAGGGAATGAGTTGTCATACTGAGGGAATGAGTTGTCATGGTGAGGGAATGAGTCGTCATGCTGAGGGAATGAGTCGTCATACTGAGGGAGTGAGTCGTCATGCTGAGGGAATGAGTCGTCATGGTGAGGGAGGGTTACAACCACCGCCGCCGGGAACAACAGCAACCCTCTCTCAGAGTAATGGTAAACCACGCCCAGTAGCCACACCCCTCACATAGTTCACAGTTTGAATTCACACCATTATAATTGGAACATAGATACAGGAATCGGAGCAAAACTTGAGAGATTTGACTTCAGACAGTTTCACATTTTTGATAATATTCTACTTCTAGTATTTCACGTAACTTATTACGCAATGTGTCACATATCCAAACTATTCGCATGCATTCACTTCTGTCAGTGTCAGTTGTCACTAGCAATTCCATTTTTGATTCTTTTAGAACAATGTCAGATTTTGAGCAACACAATCAGTTGAGCATGCAATAGATGAACAGAGCAAACTGGAAGTCATCCTCAGGATCCATCTTCTTGAACTTCTTCTTCCACTCTTTCCAGTTGACCTGGCTGTCCAAGTGCTCCGAGAGACCCTGGTCATCGTCAGTCAACTGTTCCATCGCTTTCTCCACCACAACCTCCTCATCATCGTCAAAGTTGAAGTTTTTCAGCTTCCTCTCGTACCTCCGTAATTTACCCTTTGATATCTTGTCCTTCTCTCCTGTCTTCAGAGCATAGGAAATCTCATACGCCCGGAACTTCAACTTGGAGTTGGAATCGTTATTGTCAAGAGATCGTCCCTCCCGACCATACGGTAGATCATCTCTGCCGGAAGTGAGACCGGGAAACTTGATTTTCAGGGCGAGGAGCTCCAACTCGGGCAGAACGCCACTTTCCTTGAGATCGGATACACAGGCGCACAGAGCGGCATCTGGTGGCGCTATGTCGAACTGGCTGTAAAACACCTGCGCCCTCCGCCACAGCTCGGCCATGTGAATGGAATGTACCAGCTTCTCGATAGTACTGTAATTCACTATTCCCCATCTTTTCCTATCCATGTTGGAGAGAACGTCGTCAGCGTGACGCATTGCTATCGTCTTGAAGGAAGTGTCACTGCCATAGGACATGGCATGGGGCACAACTCTCTTTACATTCTCCGTCAAGTTGAAGTTCACAGTCGGGATATTGTTCTCTTCAGGGGCATCCGCCTTGAAGTAGTATCTCAAATCCTCCAGTGTCAGGGAGTGGAGTCTGTGAGCAACTACCGTCCCAAAATACTCATCCAGCCCTGCTTCCTCCATCAATATGGTACAGTTTGGTTCCTCCTGAGCCACCCCAATAGCCACCATGCAGAGCAGAATAACAGTCTGAGTGTAAACCATGGTATACCTGTTGTCAGAGAGTGGACTGCAATAAGGTGATCTTTCTGACTTTGAAAAAGCTGTTCTACAATTGATTAGAAACAAAAACCACGCATGTTATAAAAACGTGAGATCAAGCCTTAGAAGTCTGGTCAGCAAAAGATTATAAATCTGACAGATAAATCTGACAATTCTGAAGATGATCATTTCCTACAACATATCATGCTTTAAAAGGAGCAAAATNAGATACAGGAATCGGAGCAAAACTTGAGAGATTTGACTTCAGACAGTTTCACATTTTTGATAATATTCTACTTCTAGTATTTCACGTAACTTATTACGCAATGTGTCACATATCCAAACTATTCGCATGCATTCACTTCTGTCAGTGTCTGTTGTCACTAGCAATTCCATTTTTGATTCTTTTAGAACAATGTCAGATTTTGAGCAACACAATCAGTTGAGCATGCAATAGATGAACAGAGCAAACTGGAAGTCATCCTCAGGATCCATCTTCTTGAACTTCTTCTTCCACTCTTTCCAGTTGACCTGGCTGTCCAAGTGCTCCGAGAGACCCTGGTCATCGTCAGTCAACTGTTCCATCGCTTTCTCCACCACAACCTCCTCATCATCGTCAAAGTTGAAGTTTTTCAGCTTCCTCTCGTACCTCCGTAATTTACCCTTTGATATCTTGTCCTTCTCTCCTGTCTTCAGAGCATAGGAAATCTCATACGCCCGGAACTTCAACTTGGAGTTGGAATCGTTATTGTCAAGAGATCGTCCCTCCCGACCATACGGTAGATCATCTCTGCCGGAAGTGAGACCGGGAAACTTGATTTTCAGGGCGAGGAGCTCCAACTCGGGCAGAACGCCACTTTCCTTGAGATCGGATACACAGGCGCACAGAGCGGCATCTGGTGGCGCTATGTCGAACTGGCTGTAAAACACCTGCGCCCTCCGCCACAGCTCGGCCATGTGAATGGAATGTACCAGCTTCTCGATAGTACTGTAATTCACTATTCCCCATCTTTTCCTATCCATGTTGGAGAGAACGTCGTCAGCGTGACGCATTGCTATCGTCTTGAAGGAAGTGTCACTGCCATAGGACATGGCATGGGGCACAACTCTCTTTACATTCTCCGTCAAGTTGAAGTTCACAGTCGGGATATTGTTCTCTTCAGGGGCATCCGCCTTGAAGTAGTATCTCAAATCCTCCAGTGTCAGGGAGTGGAGTCTGTGAGCAACTACCGTCCCAAAATACTCATCCAGCCCTGCTTCCTCCATCAATATGGTACAGTTTGGTTCCTCCTGAGCCACCCCAATAGCCACCATGCAGAGCAGAATAACAGTCTGAGTGTAAACCATGGTATACCTGTTGTCAGAGAGTGGACTGCAATAAGGTGATCTTTCTGACTTTGAAAAAGCTGTTCTACAATTGATTAGAAACAAAAACCACGCATGTTATAAAAACGTGAGATCAAGCCTTAGAAGTCTGGTCAGCAAAAGATTATAAATCTGACAGATAAATCTGACAATTCTGAAGATGATCATTTCCTACAACATATCATGCTTTAAAAGGAGCAAAATGAACCAATCGATAATAAAGATAACTTGGTTGAGTGCAAGTGGCACCAATGTCAAGGTGGCTTGGACGGCACTTGACCAATGTCACTCCAACCTTGTGACCATCAGTGCCAATTAGTGTTCCCAGGGAGCCAACGATTCCAAAATAGAATCACACTTGGCATACGGATCGTCGGATCNCACACACACACACACACATTTGAGCAGGGTTTACTGATATTCTGAACAATGATCTATAACAAATAATGACAAATAACAAATAACAAATAATGACAACTAACAAATAATGATAAATAACAAACAATGGATAATCAACAACGGATAGGGATCACAACTACGACCTATGTTCCACTGATCTCGTGACAAATCCCCCCTCATACGATTTTGTCTTAGGCCAGCTGTTTTGTCCCCCACCCTATGCAGCTCCCATAACATAAATCACACACGATCGCAGTTTGATAATGTGTGATACGAGAACTATCACACACAAACCCTAACTTCCTTACCGACGGTTTGCTAGAGAGCTCCTTCAGGTTGTTACAGCTCCCTGACAGCAGTATTCCCAGGTATTTGGCGAGGTCCGAGTGGGGTATTTGAGAACAAAGGGTACAGAGTGACGAACACAGCCTGATCTAGGGTAGACGGTAGTATTGGTGGTGGTGGTATCAAATGAGGAGATCAGTCATCATTGATGACTCAAGTAGTGGGGGGTGACATGTGGTATTTACCTTCTCCCTGTTTTTGATCGCTGGATTGCTGTAAACTGTGAGAAACGGCTCTACTAGCACAGCAATCTCTGTCGCCAGAACGTCTGTGCACTCGATACACAGATCGCGGAAAGCCATGACTGCCGAGGGCGCCAGTGTTACCTGTAACGTGAATAAGTCAATTTCCACTGCTATTCTATACGTTGTTCTAAGAGGTAATTGATTCTGGCGAAATCAACATGACATATCAAATGGGAACATTTCAGGGAGAAGTCCACGTACTCACATCGTTAACATTTGACAGCAGCACTTTGACAGCAGGAAAGAGTTTATCAGGGTGGCTTCTCAGCCACTCACTGTACGCGCCACATAGCAGAAGTGCCGTCCTGGACACTTTAGGGTGAGCTGGGAGGGAGGGGAGGGACTCTATTACACTGGAAATAATGCGGGTTGTGTGGCCACCTCTTCCACTCTCATCCTCTGACGTTTCGTCATACACCTGGTGTGGGACGAGATGGGGAGGGGAACATTGGTGAGGGAGGGTGAGGTAAGCACTGGTGAGTTGAACAAACATTGGTGAGGGGGGACTGAGTGAGGGAGTGTGATTAAAGCACTGGTGACGTGATGAGGAAAACAGTTATCTCACCGTTTCTGCTATACTCCTAAACATGAAAAGTGTCGCTTCAATCCTCTGCCAAGTGCAATTCCTTGCTTTGCACGCCATATATTCCTGTATCAGTACATTCAGACAGTCTGGCACCACTGATTGGATGTATAGGATTGTATCTCCAACCTGCGATTGATGATAACAGAAGATATCGAAACTCATGAAATTCACAATTCCACGAACTGTACAATGTGGACATACGTAAGTCGTAAATCTATGAAAGCGCGCAAAATGAATCATCCACTAATATTCGCGCGTTCCGCATATCAACCTTTCAAATTGTGACAGTGCCAATTTTACAAGTTAGTACTAAGTTGACATCACGCCACAGTGGCACAGTGAGGCCATCATGACAGTAACTAACTTCTTTTCTGTAGTTATCAAACTCTGTTCTCTGATCGTCTGTCCATGACTGCCACGCATCATCCGAGGGGTACATTGTCTTGCGCAGGAGTACCTCAACCAACTTGATGAATACACCACTGTACATGGTCAGCAAACGTTTACTGTGGTCTGCTTCTTCTGATATGATATCGTCTCCAAAGTTGAACCAGAACTATGAGTATGGATGAGTGAGAATAATGTAAATGGCAAGCAATCATTGAAAATGCCATAGATTCCCTTGTCTAGCAAATATCACGATCGAAAGTTTAGATTTCCCCAAATGTGGTAGGAGCAAGAGTATGGTTGTTCACCTGTAGCGTGGTATCACTGAAGTTCTCGTCCACAGGGAAGTGTCCTGGTACTCCAGTACACTCGAGTACCATGCTTATCAGACAGCTGACTATCGATATCCGTTCTGGTCGTGATGTGTTGAGCAGGAGTTTTGAGTAGGTGTCAGTTGTAGCGAGCAGAATCTGGCATATACCTGTGTGGGAGTGTATACGAGAGTGTTTGTGGATCAGTGGGTTAGCAGTTACTGTATCGCACTATCGCATGGTAAGAAGCTCTTCTTCCCACACCTCTTTCACCCACTACTGTAAATCACCACAACTATCACAACATTCCCAGAGCAGTTATACCTTGGCAGATATTCATATCATCATTCTGTATAGCCTCGCCGAGTGTAGACTGTAACTGTGCCAGCCTGGCAATTATACCCCACACTGTGTCAGGGTAACTGAGAGTGATCGGCTGACGGAGGAAGTTTACCAGACAGTCCACCACTATGTCAAACAGAATCGGGTCATTGATATCGTCAAACATTCGCTCTGCAAACATGCGATCGGATAAAACTAAACATTTGTAAACTGTTGATGAAAGATTTTTTCACTCTAGAAAAAGGAATATAATTTCAAACAAGTTACATCCAAGTAATTCTATGAGGGATAGTTAATTCTATCATCGTAACTCATGCAACTCTTATTCAATCGCCCAATCCATAAACTATGCCACCCCTTGACAACCAAGTAACCAAGTAATTCTCTTACCAACTAGAGGAGATGACTCAGGAACAGGCAGTTCGAATGTTATCCAACTGTTGAATACTCGGAGTGCGACCTCCTTGAATGCGGGGTCCAATCCCCCGCCTATCTGACACTCTGACACGAGCTGAAGCACCTCCGGGATCGCTTGCTTTGCTTGACACCGTATCGTGGACTGAGAGTGGTGTCACGGTGTGTGACCATGTAATGCATTGTCACATCGAACACAACGCGTTCTGTGTGACAATTGTTTGTGATATGTTTAAATTTGTGTTTATTACATTGTACTATTCTGAGGACAAGGAGACTATCACAATTCAACTGTCAAAGTTTTGTTTTAGGGATTTAAGCTGTCATATTTTGACAGCAATGAAGCGCAATAATGGAGCGATAAAAACCCTTCTCCCATACACCGGTGTTTTGTGTTAAGTGTACAATCAATGTGTACTGTATATTGTACATTGGTTATGTGACAAGCAACACACAATTATCACGAAAACACAAACTATGAAGTGTACATAACAAAACTGCGAACTTTACATGTTAGGAATAACCGCAGGAGTCACCATTGTTTCGGATATCCATGAAACAGTTCAAAACAAATACATTGTGAAGCTTGTACAGTCAGTACGGTAAGATATCAATCCCTGTTACAGCTGGCATTACCTTTGACTGGGCGGTGAAAGTAATGGATGAAAACTCCTCAGGGATCAGTACCAGGACTTGTAAAGCTAAATCCACGCTGCCTTGAGCTCTGAGGTATTTGATAGTGTGTCCGATGGCACCAGGCCAAGGCCCTTGCATAGCATGGAGTACAAATGCTGCAACTGCCACTGACAACCGTGTTCTAACAATGCTTGGTCCTTTGCGATAGTCAATCTGGGAATAGGTGAAGTATAATCTGAAAGACAAGATGAAAGAGGTATGTGCGAAAGCTGGTGCTGGCTATTTACCAATTTCTGGAAGAGGACTTGAAGGAGGTTCTGAAAGTGTTCAATGTTGATGGAGTGCCAGCAGTGTGATATCTGATGGTGAATGAAGTGTGCTCCGAAATATTGCTCCTCTACTGTTTGTGTTGGTTGTAACAACGTCCAACCAGCCTGTAAAAGAGAGACATGGTAAAATCACAACTACTGGATTATGTATGTAAAATTTTATCTATGTTAGATGATGAACTGAAGATGAATAGATGTTGACTGTAAGTATTATCTTCAAGAAAATTAACCTGCCAGGATATTGGGAGATTCTGCTGTTGAAGAAGCCAAGTCTCTGCTTTAGACCGGATATCCTTCTCAGGGTGCTTATACAACGCATGGATAGCTTCCTTGATCTGGAAACAGTGTTTTGTCAAGAGGTAATAGTGCCAAAAGAGAAATGCCACAAAATATTGTCATCAAATTGAAAACTGTCAAGAGAGAAGAGGTCTCAAAGTATAGTTGAGATTAAGTAGTGTCTGTGTCAATAGAAAGTATTCCCAGTGCTCAGCAGTGTTGTCATAAGAAAATGCTGATAAGAGATACAACCAAAAAGTTATAGGAATGAATAAATGCACAGTCAGGAAAAAAGTGGTTAAAGCACCTTGAGTGAGGACTGAGTGGTTTCAAGCAAACAAGAAACCTATATAAGTGTCACCTCTGTCATTTGATACCACTATTCTAATTACTCACTTCATTCATGTATGGTGTGCTGGTAGGAAATCCTTGCCATGGATGCAACTCTTCTGCCCATGCCATATTCCATCAGACAGAGAGCCGCTCCTTTACTATATCCTCCTAATATCATAAAAGCAAAATAACAACCAACAATTTAATAAACTAATCTGTAATTACCTATCATATTCTTGGCTGATTTCAGTATCAACTATCAACTGATCTTGCTGAAATTTGAATATTATGTACCAACACTAAATATGGTGACAGGAAGTTGCTGAACAGTTTAAAATAGGTCCTGGTAGAAGTACCTACATTTGATATCTGGTGAAAACATGTCAGCCATGTGATACTTTACATGGGCCATGGCCCACACCTCCATATTACATGTTAGAATTTTTGTGTAAAGTAAAACGGTACTTACTTTCAGAACTCACATTTTGAACATTTTATGATTGCCAATTGGAGCACTATTATTTTGGGATGAGTAAATACTTGTTTATGAATACCGATTTGAGTATGAGTTTGAATTCTGATAAGGGACCGTTCACATATTATGTAATCAAAATTTCGGCATTTTTTATCCCCCCCCCTCCTCCCCTCCGTAATCATCCGTAATCAAAGCACAAACTNACCAACAATTTAATAAACTAATCTGTAATTACCAATCATATTCTTGGCTGATTTCAGTATCAACTATCAACAGCTGATCTTGCTGAAATTTGGATATTATGTACCAACACTAAATAAGGTAACAGGAAGTTGCTGAACAGTTGAAAATAGGTCCTGGTAGAAGTACATTTGATATCTGGTGAAAACATGTCAGGCATGTGATGTTTTACATGGCCCACACACATGTGAGAATTTTTTGTGTTAAGTAAAACGGTACACACTTTCAGAACTAACACTTTGAACATTTCATGATTGCCAATTGGAGCACTCGTATTTTGGGATGAGTTAACACTTGTTTATGAATACCGATTTGAGTATGAGTAATTTTGAGTAATTTATTCATGACAAAATGTGCACATGTTGCACAACCCTAGAATAAAAATAAAAATAAAATAAAGATTTTGACATAACATCAACACTCTTTATCAAAGAACAATGTCGGTGATTCACTAAATATTTGACTGCAGCTCCCAGCCTTTCCTGATGTGAACATTACGTTAAAAATATAATAATTTAAGAAGTAAATTAAAAAGTTGCTATATATACAGATAACAGAAATATTATGTAGATAAAGATTAACCTGCGAACATGTAAAAACTGAAAAAACCTGATATTGAATAATTTGATTTAATGAGATCATGACCAAGTACTGAATAGGGAAGAAACTCAGAAAAGTATGGGATTGACGGGGACTGCTTATAGATAAGGGCAGTGATCTTGTACAAAGTGCAAGGAAATAGCAGATAAGTCAGCGGATTGGTAGCTCAATCAGTAGAGCAACAGGCACGATTCCTGAGGTTCTGGGTTCACGTCCCCGTCAATCCCATACTTTTCTTCCCTATTCAGTACTTGGTCATGATCTCATTAAATTCAAAACCTCTCTTCATCCTAAGCCGAGATCAGCCCGTGTATGATGTGTGTTCCCTTGGCTGTTGTACAGCAGGGTGTACGATGTGTATGTATGCTTGTGTGTGGGTGTGTGTGACATGAATCTTGCAGTGAAGGATATAAATAGAATTACTTCCCATGAATAATTTAACATTAATTAAAATAACTGTGAACTGAAAAGTTGTGGCAGGTTGAGTCACGCAACGTTGGAACATGACAGAAGACTCAGCATACTAAAGGCAATTGTTGTAGGATTTCTCCATACTCTGGCCCTCGCTGGCGGGATTTTGGTTGTAGATTTTCGCCATTTTCCATAGGCCCTTATTTCGTGTTAGCGACGCACGCGAAACCAGGGCCTATCGTAGACAGGCAAGAAAAAACCCTACGAAGGCAAATCCCTACTAATTCTTAGGATCATGAAATAATTTCACGATTTGAGTATGAGTTTTTGCTTGATATGAATAACTCTTTCATTTCAATGCAATGTTCAATCGCACATTTGCATTATAATGTGCGAGAATTTCGTTTTGCGCGCGCGGCGCAAAGCTTATCCTCAGACTAGCATCAGCGGACAAATGCAAAGATCACTTAGTGCAAGTGCAAAATGAATAAGGGGCCGGGCGCGCAACGTGTGCGGCGTGCGCATCAACGTGCGCGTGGCTTGGGGTACGTTGCATGCTGATGCTGGAACAGAGTGGTCAAAAATATAAAACGCGCGCGCGCGAGTGCAAGTGGTTACACTTTCACTTAAAGGTTAACTATTTAATAACCGCGCGAGAGAAACACTGGAACTGGACAGATAACCTGATAAGATCCGGCAAGAAACAGATACAGTATAGCAGATTGAGATAACACGAACATCTAATCTGTAACAATGGTCGGGTCACTTAATGTACATTCGTGACTTAATCTTATTCTTATGAATATGCACACTCGTGACGACTGGCGGTGCACAACAAATACAATATGAATAACAGATAAATTGATGTGAAAATATGAAATAAAACATCCGCTTGTCATTCCAATTTCAAATATAAAACATTGTACTACTGCTATTCAATATTTCATGTTTTCATAAAAATAAATAATTGACCAATTCCATCACAGATCCCATTATCAATTATCATTGAGAAACTGTCCATTTTTATGTCAATGTCGTAAGAATAAGATGCTGACAAACTGAAATGTGAAACATGCAAATCAATCTGGACCCGAAAGTCATCCTGAAGTTGGGCTAAAAATCGGATCGCAAATATTCAATCAAAATCAAGAATTGAACTTCACACTTATAGCTGCATGTCAGCATCAGACCCAAATTCAAGAATAGATCAGTGATCCATTGGCCCAAAATCAAAGATTCTGACTGACATGAGCATTCATCCGTGAGCCACTCATTTCTAACACGCCAGAAGTGAAAACTCAAACTGAACTCCATAAATTCTTCATCTCAAACAATGCAAAGGATAATTGCTATCAGTATCTTAACGGTGGCCATTTACTAAAATAGAACATTGCGGGAGTTTAACACTCAAATAGTGCAAAAACAAAATTAAATATTTTTAAACTCCCTTGGAATCCCATTAATCTGATAAAATCTATCGGCCGAAGTTTAACATCACCCAGTCTTAGACTTCCAACGATGAACTTGTTCTTTATAAACGAGATTGATCGCTATCAGTCTCTATTCCACATCTTTGTACTTTTTCTTCAACAAGTTCCAACATAACCAATAACGAATCGAAATATTTACAATTGAAAATTCGGCATCTATATCCTTGAATGTTGAATTCCTTACAGCGTGAACTGAATTTTCATTCACAAATTCACAATTCTGACTTTCAGAGGTCCCCAGATCTGTTGAACCAGAACCGCAATCATAACTTCCCAATCTGAACTTTTTCCAGGGACACAATCAACAAAACAGCACAAGTTCAGCTTCCTCATTCCACACACACACACTTGTTGAGAGTGGTGTCAACACACAGCAATGGTGTCAAGATCCGTGATAGACCTCAGTATGGTAACGGTGTCTCACCGATTAGTACGCTGGTGTCTGTTGTAATACAGATACACCAACTTTTTCTGAGGACGATAAATTGGTTTCAGTACTAACTATGGAGAAGGGAGGAGAAATGAACAATTCATTCACAAAACACAATCATTTCTAATGAACAAATATCATGATTATACCTGGCTGACTGTGAGTGGCTCGAGGAGGGCGTCCACTTTCTCTGTACCGAATATAAGGAGTAGCTCCACCAGACAGAAAATACTCTGTTTCCTAACATTGGTTTCCACGTGCGAACACTGCGGACAGATTGAACCCGCCAGCTCGGATAATCTCGACTCTATCATCGGCTCCGACTCAGTGTTATTCTGCTTGAGTGTCTGCGGGGGTTGAGCTAGGGTAAGTTGTGGGTCATAGGATCACAAATCGAGTTAAAATACGACCTTTGACCAAATACAAAGGAAAGAGTGGCGCGCAAAATGATTCTGTGGGCTGGACTAGTGTATGTGGATATGCTGAAGTATTTGAAACGTACATGGTATAGCAGGTTGATAACTGCAAGTAGGACAGGATAAATCTCATGTTGCAACATGGGCACCACTAGGTTCAGGATAGCCTCCGTCTTGTACGTGATTATCAGGAGCTGATACAGGATCTCACTCTGGAATAAGCGAGTGTTGTTATAGAAACAACTAGTGAGGAGAAACTGTGATCGGAGTGAAAATTAGGGGGGGGGGTCAGTCAAATGCAGTCAATTCGCATTAGAACATGTCTGGATTTCGCAGAAAATGAGTACCCTTCTTTCTTTTTAACAAAAGTCTCCACCCCTTGCTCTCTCCCTAAGGGAGTTTTTACCCCCTCAAACTATCTGTGTAACAGCATTATCATGACACTCACGTCTGCTTGTTGGAGCACACTTTTGGCCCGGACTATCTTAGTGACCACCTCCTCACAGTGATCTACCATGTAGCTAGGCTGGTACACCAGGAACTTGTTCAGTACTTTGAGTGCTTTCGTTACCAACTCCGTCTGAGAGAATGAGTAACTATCGTTAATACTTATAGCCACCCATTAGCAATTATCATTAACCACAATGACCTCAGTATCAACTATTATACCATTAAACATAGTTATAGTATTTCCTCCAGATTGAAGTACAACTACACTCGCTATCAAATACTGATATCTGCTGGGACTTGGTACAATCTCCCCCTTCCCCCCTCTGTCCCACTTACATCATCATCCTCTGTACAACACAGGATAGCACTGAGCAGATCATAGCTATTCTCCTCAGTGATGAGCGTGTCCTCCTTGAGAATATTGAGTGTCTCGATCAGAGCAGCTGACTTATCAGCGGGCTGGCCACCCAGCAGTGCCTCCAGTACCGCGAACACTACGTTAGTTTCCGAGGCACTGCCGTTAAGCGAGGCAGCAGAGACAGAGAGGTGGGATTCATCATCCAGCACGCAGTTAGTACGGGGAGAGGCGGCGGCGCCAGACACACGGGATGTGTCGACAGCCGCCGCGGCGTTAGACATGTCCAGACTGTTGTGTAGAGTGGCGGCGAACTGGGAAAGGGGAGGAACTAGAGGTGAGATGGGAGGTTGATGTGAGCAAGTATCGGAATATAATCATTGATTGAGTATATCGGTTCATGGTAAACAACATTAAACACAGTTACAGCTCTACCACTCAAAATGAGGTACTCACATCAGAATGAGTAGACGTATCCCTGTACCCGTTGTTACTGTTATTGACACGTTTTATCGGTGTGCTAGTCCTACTTCCAGCCCCCATTGAGTTGTGTATCTTTTGTTGAGGGGGTTGTTTGCTTATGGATGTCTCCAGGGTGTCTGGATTGATGTTTTCAGCGTCCATGTCATATGTAAAACTTCCCGGACTGGAACCAAACCTGGCAGAGATTACGTTGAGAAATTTGAGTGTTCTGTAAAGGGAAGGCTATAATATCAGACATGTATGTCGTATATGACACGATTTAAAAACAGCCATTTCATCGGAACATATCATTGTGATTTTAAGTACCGCTGGTTGATAGCATCGAATAGTGATCCCGACTCATCGGACCCTGCACTGTGGGAATCCCTGATAATTCTGTTGTATCCGGGATAACCCATGAGCACCTCACTTTCGTGTGATTTCATGTCAGGGACAGCCTCCTGGAGCAGTGCTACACACTGACCCTGGGGAGAGGGGAAGGGGTGTGTGAGGGAGGGGGGTGCGTGAGGGGAGGGGGG
>CAMPET010000440.1:11460-23203 GCA_946803715.1 Beroe ovata
TGATCAGCTCTTCCAATGGCAATCTCTCCAGTTGTGAAACTGTGGAGACTGCATGCTCAACTGCTTGCTCCATAGATGTCATAGCTGTATTTATAGTCATTGTTGCATCATCTAGCTTACCAGCCAATTCATCACACAATGCAGGAACTGCTTCACACGTTCCTGAGATGTCTAGGAGATCTACTTTTGTTTTTGTCGTCTCAAGCTCAGTACTGAGGGAGGTCAGTTTATCACATATACCTAGTTCATCAGTTGAAACAAAATTACAGTGTTTCTCAAGCATAGAAAAGATGTCCTTGACATAAGCTTTGATGCATTTCACCTCTGACATCAACTGTGCTATACTTGGAATAGAAGTCTTATCAACAGTTTTGGTGCCAACAGTTTTAGTGCCAATATTTGGCATGCACATTGGGCATATCAGTTGAACATAGCTTGGTGTACTACTGAGAATACTGAGTGCTCTTCTCTCTAGGGGTGATGAAGTACACGAATTGTGATAATAGCCTGAACAATGTGAACACACAATTCCATCACCTAGTGGCCCGGTTCCATTCAGTACCTCTTTCTTACAAACAGTGCAAGGGGAGTCACAATCGGGGGCTTTAACACAAACCTTCCCATCCACAGATTGAAGACCAACAAACTTGAGTTGACCTTTAGCTTCATTTGCAAACGTTACAAGAACTTGATCAAACCCATACTTCCCAAATGGTGTTGAGAAGCCACTGTGATATCTAAGGATAGTCAGCTTCTCCTGTGTAGTCAAACGACCTGGAACATCAAGGTGAAATACATTTAACAATGCAGCGAGTTCTGTTGAAGAAAGATTGCCAATAGCTTTTTTCGATGTCATCTTAAACCAGGAACAAAATCGAAAAGTTCTACTGACCGGAAGTATTCCCACTTATGGGTGGGATACCCTTCTGAGAGTTTGGTGTGCTCCTGCACAAGAGGGAGGAGAACAGTAGGGGAAGTCGCACAACAACTGTTATCAAACTTGTTATCACTCTTGTCTCTCTTTTTCGAACATGTCACATACCTCAAATTTGATTGTAATAAGTAGTGTTGATAAGTTTGCAACATTAAAGGCTGATAATTCTTAATGGATATACAATTGCTAATCTAAGCAAAAAGCTGTCAAATAGGAGTCCTTTTAGTTCTTATTTCATTGTAGCAATAAGACGAAGCGTTTATCTGTTGTAATATTTCAATTCATCTGTCATGAATCATAATCATACATCTCAAATTTGATTGTATAATGTAATGTTGTAAAGTTTAAAACTTTACAACACTTGATTCATGACAGATGAATTGAAATATTACAACAGATCAATGCTTCCTTTTATTGCTACAGTAAAATGTTCGTTACAACACTTCTCGTCCTATTTATTATCAAAGTTACCCAAAGATCCCTCGTTCACACACCATTCTTATTTCATCATTCATGAGTTTTCTGCACCACTTATTGAGTCATAAAAGGATCATTTCTCGGCTGAAATGAACTAATAAGATTTTCAGCAAATTCAAATACCACACATTCAATACGCAAAACTTGTCGGATGTTATCTGTCCACTGTTTCATGCGCCGCGCGCGCTTTTATCGAAGGCCGGAACAGACCGCATAACCCACATTTATTGATGAGTCTAAATTGCAGCTCGAGTTGAGCAATTGCGCGGTGCGGCACAATTTGATTTCAATTCAAAAACTGCATTTAAAAACTATTTAATTAATTTAAGCTACGCGCACAAATGTTTTGCCGAATGTTATCTGTCCACTGCACTGTTTCTTGCGCGCGGCGCGCGCGCCTTCATCGAAGGCCGAAACATTCATTTCGGCCTTCGCGTCGATGAAGGCTCGCGCGCCGCGCGCAAGAAGCAGTGGACAGATAACATCCGGCAACAAATGTTCTGTCTGAGAATAAGTTTGCGCTGCGCGCGCGCGAAACGAAATTCTCGACAGGGTCTATCATCGATTGATAACAAAAAACTTGGTCAAATAGCATTCAACATTTGCATTTTATTTTATTTTGACTAAAACAAATGCAAATTAATTTTGCCATTTTGGTAGATTTCTAAGTGTACAATCTCTATAAAATTCAATTTCATCAAGATCGTCAGAATGAGTATTATTCTTTAACTATTTTTGATTTCTTTTGATTAGTGAATCAGGTTTAATCTGCCATGCATGCTTATCCTGTCATATATCCGTTTCTGGCTACTGGATTCAGCTTCAATTAATGTTAATATCCTAAATCTATCACTTAGGGGTGACAAGTGAAAATGACAAGTGAAATGTCTTAATTGAGTTGCATGAAGGCAAAAGTTTTTTTCATTTGTGTAGTTGTTGTTGAGAGAACCTTAGAAACATATAAAGTTGGTTCACTCATCGTTTATTTGAGCTTTGAACTACTATAAAACAGTTAGAGATAGTTATGAAAGACAAATATAAGCGTTTTGTAAAATAAATATCTATAAATCCTTACAGCTTGATGTCATATAAAAACCATGTCTTCACAACCAACTCGGCGTATCCTGATACAAAAAGGGCCTAATGGATTGGGATTCTCAGTGAAAGGTGGAGGAGATGTGGGATTACCACTTATTGTATCTCGTGTTGAGTCTGGTGGATGTGCTGTTGGCTTCCTCAAAGTTGGTATGGAGATATCTGCTGTCAATGGGATAAGTCTTGAAGGCCTCCCTCATTATGCTGCTGTTGAGGTTTTGAGGAGAACCCGTTCTCCAGTAATGCTTTTTGTTAGAGATGAAACCCCAGAATCAGGTGAGTTTTATCTCATTACAATGGAACATGATATGAGATGGTACAAATATGACTTATTCTGTGGCTACAGGTGATTACATTTTGATAGAATCCTTCTGCTCTTTTTTTAAATAATTGCAATACCCTATATTCAGTTGCAATAATAAAGAATCTATTAGCAAGTGGGTCTGGAGGATACAGCAGCAGCAATTCAGGTAACCTCCAGATTTCCCTTTATGTACCCATTTCTTGCCATCATCCTTTTGTTTTCATTTGTTTTGATGATCGAGTCTTCATACATCGGTAATTTTAATGTTTGGTCTATGTTACTGTGAACAAATACCTACAACTTACAAGTTGTCATGAATTCGGTGTTGAAATCAGAAATGTTCAAACATAAAAACATATTACACCACTTGCCAACCAAGGCCAAATGTGGTGGAACCATCAGTTTAAAATGCAATAAGCCAATATGTTGACAGCCCACACTATCCAAATATATTGGATACATTACGTCCCTGATTTTATTGATGATGTAACACATGACATATCCGACTCCGAAATTCAGAGAACTAGATTATATACCATTCATATACTGTTCATTTTCGTCAGCATGATCACACACCAATAGATCTCTAATGCACTAATGTACCTGTTGATGTTGGACAGGTATCATCGTATGAGAGGTGATATCAGCTTATTGGTAGCTGACATATTGTGATGGATGTGATTTAGCCGAAGTGTGTTTTCGTCTTTACATAAGTTGACAGCTGACTCCTTCACATGGAACTTCTGTTAGGTAACGTGAGTATTGTGGTCACACAAACTTGTGTCATCAAAACACATGGACCTATCAACACACACACATGATGTGTGTATGCGTGTATTACTTTTGAAGCGGTCTGATCAATATCATGATGAAGGTATACTTATTTCTTTTCCACTGATTGCAGCTAAATGGACATCATGTGTGTGTGTGTGTATGTATGTGGGTNTCATGGATTGAGACAATTTCTCACTTTCATAGAGTAATTTCACTTTAACGAAATGAATAAGTGATATCCTATAGTTTTGTGACTCCGAAGGGATCAGATCTGACATAAATAAGCCAGTGTGTGGTCTTTGTATTACTATTACAACCTGGCTCATAATCATATCAGAAATATGTTGAATTTGAGCATACGATAAAAATTTTCATCTATTTCGAGACTGCCTCTAATTAATTCAGGGCCCAATAAATGTCATCGGTACTCTAACTCAAGATCAATTACTAGCCATATCTGCCCATTTCAAAACGCGTTTCCTATGGCTAGGAGTGGTAAAGTATAACTATAAGGCTGTTTAGGCTTTATTAGATTTAGGCTTTATGCAAACTTTCGTGCATGCCCCATAGGAAGTTAATTAAATGTTAAACTTAAAGTTAAATTAAATGTTAATTATGTTAATATTTTAGGCACCTACTTTCTAGTCTAGTTTCTTAGTAACGAGTTTTAGGTCAATAGGTCTATATTCACCCGAAACGACCACCCTTAACGCAAAGCTCTATAATAATAAATGACCCGGGCGTTTTCACTATTGTTATATTGGCCATGGCAACCCTTTGGCCCTTAATGCCTGGGGGGGTTGTAGCCCAAAAAAAACCAAGGCCGACCCTACTTTTCCCATTCTTGGGCTAGGTTTTTTTTGGTTTTTTTTGGTTTTTTTAGGTTTTTTTAGGGTTACATTTTTAAAAAATCAGGCATCATTCAAGAAGTTTGTTGCATTGTTCTACAACATTTAATCACTTTCCATGGATATTATAAGCTTCTTATGAAGCTGTATGACTTAGGGTTTGTGTAAATTTCCTGTTTTTTGATGATAGAACATCTTCAAATTTGCAAATTTCAAAATGAGGATAGGACATCTTTCAATTTGAAAGTTCGAAAATGATGAATTTCAGGAGCTCATTATGCTATCTCAGTACTCATTATGCTATTCGATTGATGCTGAATGTCTTGTCCACAATGTCAGTCCTGGAAGAGTAATGGGTGTAGAACTATTTCGTTCTAGTGCTGGTCCGAACTGAGCACTTCCTGAGGAAGTGCGAGACTGACTCATTTCGTCTTGGCAGAAGATGAGACCTCCCAACGGCCCACCTCACACCCATGCCTCTAAAAAGCATGCGTCTATGCTTCTATGGTTTAACTCCTCTTCAATGGTCAATGCTACTACTCAACTACTGATAGGGGGATGGACCCGATTGGTATCCTAGCTCCATGAGACGCACCTGGTCGTAAACACGTCCTGTACCTCCCCAAACGCCACAATTGATGTTCTCTCTATGGGCAGAGATCCCTCATATTGATAATGATTTTATCTTAAGCTCCAGAGGGCCTCTAGGTGGAGCTCTCTGAAGATGGTGCTGGACCATCCTTCCACACTGCTTCACCTGGGGAGTCGGGTAGCGGGGATTGCTTGCTCTAGCTTAATTTCACCGGCTCGTGACGCTTAATGTGATGAACGTAGCTAGCTATTTGATTGATGCACATTTTGCCCACGATTTCAGTCCTGGAACAGTTATTATATGGAACAGTTATTATATGGGTGTCGAAGGTTTTTCAATAGTGCTGTACAGAGCTTGACCGAGGAAGTGCCCAGCACAAAGTCTCGTCTTTGCTCTGGCAGAGTGGAGCAATAGTTTGTTAGAGCAGCTCCAGTTCGCGTTGGTTACCCTCCTGAATGCTGCATACTGCTTAGCAGATGCAACGTGGGATAGGAACTGGAAGCAGGATACTGGTCTTTGTACCGCATGGGTTGTGGCCCATCAGCATTCAGCAAGTCTGCAGCTTTGGCTACTGCAAGGTTTTCTGCCAGAAAGACTGTGCTGTTGGGTCCCAGGTCGAGTGGGGGTGATGCAACGTGCATTAATGTCAGTATTTGGGAAAATCCCAGAACAGACATTGCCATTAATGCACATTAATTGAACTAATTCTGTACCACTTTTGGACCTTATGTTCCAATTCATGTACCTGGCAGATTCTATCTGTTGCTCCCAATTCAAGGAGTATAATCTGGTGCAGTGGTGCTCCCAACTCGAGAAGTAGTATTAGTAGTTACCATACCAACTCACAAAAACAGCATCGTTAACTTCCTAGTCCAACTCAAGAAATATTGTTCCTAGCTCCCAACTCAAGAAGTAGTATCTTTAGCTCTCAGATAAAGAAGCCCCCTTTCCGACAAATAGTATCATAACCTCAAGAATTGAAAAAGTGTCTCTAACTCTAAAATCGAGAAGTATTTTCCAGTGATAGCATATACCTAGTTCATGATATCCCCTTATAATAGTCGTCTATAATAAGCCCATGAGGCCGTTATAGTATCTGGTGGTAGTTGACCAACCCTTATGGTTCTATGAGCTTATGAGGTCCTCCTGACGGGCTCCTGACCCATGTATCCACTCATGTTGGCTGATGATTTTATGGCCCCTATCGGTTCTAAAGGGTTTCATCCACGGCTATTTGTGTTGCCTCATGGCTCCATAAGGTCCTGCCCGACCACTTGAGACTCATTGTGGTTCCTGATGGTCTGTGAAGACAGCTTATGATTCCCTATTTGGTCACTGATGGTCATGGATGTTCCAACTCGAGGAACAGTAGGTATCGGTTATCGGAATTCCCAACTCGAGAAGTGGTATCTGTGGCTTGAATTGCTGTCATAGTCATCTACTACTAATAGGGGGATGGACCCGCAGGGTCCACACAGCCACACTAGGGCACAGTGGGAGCTCTACCCTAGCTGAGCGTGGCCGGGATGGGAAACAAGTCCCGTACCTCCCCAGGTGCCACAGCTGAAGGTCTCTCTGCTGGGCGAAGATCCCTCATACTGATGATGGAGTGTCCCTCCAGGGGTCTCTGGGTAGACCAGTTCTCACTGGATAGGGTGCAGAAACCTCGGGTCGTACCTCGGGAGTATAGGAGGTTTCTGGCTGCCCCGCTTTACCTGGGTCGCCCGGTAGGGGGGGTTGCTTATCCTTGCTCATTTTCACTGGCTCGAGGCGTTTAGTGTGGTGAGTGTAGCTTACTATGCGGTTGATGCTGAACCTGTCCATGATATCAGTCCCGGAGCAGTAGTAGGTATCGAAGTACTTCGCCCTTATGTTGCTCAGAGCAGGGCACTTCCCAAGGAAGTGTGAGACCGTCTCATCCTCGCCTCATAGTCATCAGTCGGACTTAAAATCAACGTAGGTTGGGGACCATCTTGTGTGCGATTGGTTTTTCATTCTTATTTGGGACTCAGATGAGCTAATGTTCTTGCTATTCTCACTTGAAAAAACATGTGCATTAATGTCAGTATTTCAAAAGAACGCAAAACAGACATTGAAATTAATGCACGTTGCACCTCCCCCGTCGAGTGACTCTTGGTGATTTAGGTCTTTACAGTCAAAGTTACTCTAGATCGCCACACCTGCACCAGTTCTATAGTTTTGCCTGGGTCAATCAGTTTAGCAGACTATTTTGTAGGCTTCAGATCATAGTTCACTGTAGTCGCTCCTTAGGGGAGTTTTCATCGCGAATTTTTGACCTATATAGGTCATAGGCTGGCGTTATGTGGTCCTTTGCTGAATAGGCTTTTTATTAGGTAGTACCCTGAGATACTTCTTGGTGCACAGATATGGCTGGTGATATGGCTTTAACAGTCTCCGGCCAGAGCAGTATCCAACGACCTGAGAGTCTCTAGGAGCTCTCATTATTTGAAAGAATAAAGAAAGCATTGTCAAAGTTAAGATTCTTGCCTTGTTCCTAATACAATACTCTGTCCTTGATGCCCTCTTTATAAATTGCACTATTGTCTGTAACAACGGCCAACCCAGGCACTACCTACTGTCGATAATTGTTAGATTTAGTTCGAGTTAGAGCTATTTGGTGTTTCACCAGTCAAAGAATATAGGTCGATTTGCGTCAAAAAGTGGTTCATGACCAATACTATCAAATATACCTTGCAAAAAGAATCCCAAAAAAGGCCAACTGGCGACTGGTATCAATTGACTTTAATTCTTAGTAATAGGCAAAAATTGTTTTTGAGTGACCAAAAAGTAGAAAAGGTGAATAAAAATAAGTGCTACCTATTGAACATCCTGTACAATTTTGCCAAAAAATTCAAAAAATTTTATGTCAAAAAATAGCCAGCCCAAAAAAAACCGAAAAAAACCAAAAAATACCGAAAAAAACCAAAAAATACCGAAAAAAACCAAAATAAACCAAAAAAAACCAAGGCCGACCCTGATTTTCCATTCTTGGGCTAGGTTTTTTTTGGTTTTTTTCGGTTTTTTTTGGGCTGGCTATTTTTTGACATAAAATTTTTTGAATTTTTTGGCAAAATTGTACAGGATGTTCAATAGGTAGCACTTATTTTTATTCACCTTTTCTACTTTTTGGTCACTCAAAAACAATTTTTGCCTATTACTAAGAATTAAAGTCAATTGATACCAGTCGCCAGTTGGCCTTTTTTGGGATTCTTTTTGCAAGGTATATTTGATAGTATTGGTCATGAACCACTTTTTNATAGTAAGATAGTGTGACCATGAATATGTTAATCCACGAAATAAACAGCTGCTAAGTACCTATCTATCTGTGTTAGAACTTCAGATTGCAGTGTTCTTAGCCCTTCACCCTGGACGTGTTCGATTTGGTACCTCAACTTCTTTAGCGCAGGTATTACCCCCCCCCCACGGATACATTATCTCCTTCGCAGGCTTTAGTCGTAAGGAAGATAGGCTTCAAGACAGAATTTTGTTGATTAATTCCCAGTCTCCCGGGCTTATCTGATGGAATTCATAGCGGTTAATGGGTTTAGTCTATCCATGAAGTTCATAAAAATTTCTTCAATAGCCAGTGTAAAATTAATTTATATCTACCTGCAGGAATTCGTAGTTTTATGATCAATTTCTTTACTTTGTTTAGGACTAACTTAACCCCGCTGTGCTCAAAGACTGAGTGCTTGACGACTAGTGCCAAGACATGGAGGAAACCAGATATCCAGTCCATATCAGTGAAAGCTCGTTTCATGTTCGCTGCCGTGTCTGTGACAATGCAGTGTAGTTTATCTACCCGAAGCCGCCAATGCTCCAGTACAAATACAACTCTACCTTTGATGGATTCTCCGGTGTGTGCTTCGTTGTATGGGAGGCATCTTAGTACCAACATCTTTCTAACAAAGTCTTCAGTTATAAAATGTACTGTGAGTCCCAAATACGAGTCGAGGGCTAAGGAAGACCATACATCGCGCACGTAGCAGAGTAGTTTCCATCTTTCAAAGCTAATGAAAGTGATTCAAACAGCTCTTTTTGAACTTCCCGATATAACTAGGCATAAGAGTTGTTCTCACTACCTTCTCGCTTGGTATGTTGAACTGTTTGTCCAACCTACCTACCTACGAGAGGTAGGTAGGTTGGAGGTCGTCAAAAGTCCAGTTGAGTAAGCGTCTCTCTGCTAGTTTCTGATTTGGTGAATCAGCAGACCACTTGGAAGATCTTTCAAAGCGCTGTTCAAGAGAAGGTTGAGATATCGTGTCTTTTTCGAAGCAAACTGCTCCTGGCTACTTTTTGCTGATCTATACGCCTCTTTGTGCTTAGCGTTCAGGTGATCCCAGAGCCCTTTCGCCGAGTATGATTTCTTGGGACCTTCAACTTTCCTTCTGGCAATCTTGCTGGCACATAGAGCGCATTTTGCTAGATGTGGGGTGTCCTCTACAACAGTGAAATGTGCCCAAACCTCTGACTCATTACGTTTTGACATAATGCTAAAACAAGACGTAGTATTAGTACTAGCAGGACCCGCGGCCTCTGGCCTTTGTTATCCTGATAGGGCTATCCTATTTCAAGGTTACAATACAATGTTAGAGCAATGATAGTCGTATCCGTTGAAGTGTTGATGGTAATCGAATATTCCCGTCCCTATCTTTCTTGGTGATGTCTAAATGCTTTCTATTCTTAAGTGATGTCAGACGTGTAATGTTTTACATGCTCCCCGTTTTCGAGTGGTGTCAAGCGTCATGGGCACAAACATTCCAATCAGCATGCTTGATTGGGTACCGTGTGGTGTCAGATTATGAGACCCGTAGTATATAAGGAAACCGTAGTGAAATTTTGGAACCGAACGGTAAGAACGAAAACAACGAATTAGAAAATATTGCCTGGAATTAATTTCGAATTCTGATCATGTAGAGGGAATGCAACACAATGCTTAACCCCAAAATTGTGGAAGTATCCATGAACATAAAGTATGACTGATCCTGAGATTAATCTATGGTTTATTATGACTGGCACGCAATGTGACTGTTGTACAATCCTCCGGTAAAAAGTGTCCCTACTGGCTGCAGCTGTTATATGTTCGAATCATCAAAACAGTAACGACACATGAAAAATTGATTTGGTCGAGGCGTGTTGAACTAACCAAAAGTTGTGAAAGTAGTAAAAGCACCATAGCTCATTGCTCAGGTTAAA
Source organism: Beroe ovata (assembly GCA_946803715.1). Taxonomy (NCBI): domain Eukaryota; kingdom Metazoa; phylum Ctenophora; class Nuda; order Beroida; family Beroidae; genus Beroe; species Beroe ovata. The sequence goes on from CAMPET010000440.1 coordinate 21,702, forward strand.
ACTGCTTACAAATTCAAAATAATAGCTATTGAGAAAAATAACAGAATAAGTGAATTCGTGGCTGTCAACTTATGCGATATTTGAACCTGATGCACCGACACTTGGGTAATTAGCGTGTGTAGTCGAGCATGTTTTATCGTACCGTGTGTATGTATCCGAGTTAACTGTAAAAAATCTCCATTCTTGATCTACATTTTGAGATGAATCAAACACACAGCCACCAGCCACTATATCATATTCTGAAGTAAATGAATAAGTAAATAAAAATAAGTAATAAATTCTCATCTAATTTATGCTTCAACATATGACTCAAGTTTGCTATACTACCCCGGCAATTCTCAGTGGTCCGGCCCCGGCCCCGGCTTTATTATTTATCCCCGGTCATGATCCTGTCCCCGGTCGAGCACTGGTATCGAGAATTCTGATATCTTGTATTCTTTTAGTAGTATTGTTCAAGTTGATGTGCATAGAATTTCATATTTAAGTGTTGTTTGCACTGTGCAGTATGAATTGTATACTGTACAGTGTACACTGTACACAGTATGTACAGTGTGACAGTGTGTACTGTGCAGTGTGCACAGTATGTAGTGTTTACTGTACATAGTGTACTATGTAATCTGTACAGTTACTGTGTATGAATTGTTCAGTTTTGTCAACGGTATGTGCTGTATACTGTAGGTACAGCATGTAGTGTGTTCTGTGAATTGTGCAGTGTGTACTGTGCACTATGTGTACCTCATACTGTCCAGTATGTACTGTGTACTGTATACTGTGCAGTGTGGACTGTACTGTACAGGTGTACTGTGCTGCGTGTACTGTGTACACTGTACTGTATAGTGTGCTATAATGCCCAGTGTGTACTGTGTACAGTCCAGTATGTACTGTGTACTGTATACTGTACAGTGTGAACTGTATACTGTGCAGATGTACTGTGCTGCTTGTACTGTGTACACTGTACTGTATAGTGTACTGTATACTGCCCAGTGTGTACTGTGTACAGTCCAGTATGTACTGTGTACTGTATACATTGCAGTGTAAAGTGTGTACTGTGTATAGTGTGTACTGTGTATAGTGTGAACTATGTATAGTGTGTACTGTGTAGCAGTCATTATGGAACGTTTTCGAAACATAGATTCCTCCAATGTCCCTGTTTTATTTGAAGAGTGATACTTTTGAGAAAGGATGTTAAAAGTGGAATATGAGTAGATAAGAGTTCTCATTTGTTCACTCAAATCAGTTCACACTTCACACCGTATCAGTTCACACCGTATAGTTTGATAGAATTTTCTCTTGCAATATTCACACTGCAAATTTGTGAAGTTAACAAGTCATGACTGTGTGTACTGTGTATGTACTGTGTGTATCATTGTGCATTTTGTGTGTATATCTCTGTGTATGTTTTTGTGTGTCTGTGTGTGCGTGTGTGTGTGACGTGTGTGTGTGTGTGTGTGTGTGGGTGTGTGAGGGTTTGTCTGTGTGTGTGTGTGTGTGTGTGTGTGTGT
>CAMPET010000442.1:0-14099 GCA_946803715.1 Beroe ovata
AATTGATTTTAGTCGTTTTTGTGTGTCCCATTGATTTTCGTGTTTTTGAGTGATTGCTTCCCACGGTTTTGAAATCGCCATTTGGGCGTGGCTTCACGGCGAGTATGAACTCTTCACGATCGTCAGGAGGGTTGATATTTGTAGTGTGAGAGTAGGAGAGATGATTTGGCTGAAAATTAGTGTCATAAGTGCCATAAAAGTAGTCATTAGAGACCTCCAAAAACGTAGTATAAAAGTGTGAAGTCACTCGCTTCACTTTCTACCGATTCTCAGATGAGGAATTAGAAGAAAATTTTTTGTTGGATTTTTATGAAAATACCATCTATTCCTAGGTATTTTTGAACGCTGAATCGATTTCTAGTCGAATTTTGGGCCTATCTCGCTTCCCTGAAGAGTTGTTGGTCATGTGACTTCGAACGTCACATCAGAGAAGAACTCATGATTTTCTCTTATTTTCTGATGTGCTAGCTCAAAAGTAATTCCGGATTCGAATTCCACGTCAAAAAATAGGCCAGAATCACCTATTTCTAGTATGTTTTCTGCAAAATTGATTTTAGCCNAATTAGCATCGTAAGTGTCCGAAAAGTAGTCATTAGAGACCTTCAAAAACGTAGTAGAAAAGTGTGAAGTCACTCACTTCACTTTCTACCGAATCTCAGATCAGAAATTCGAATAAAAATTTTTGTTGAATTTTCGTGCAAATGCCATGGTTTCCAAGGTGATTTTGGACGCTGAATCGATTCCCGACCGAATTTTGACTTCATTTCGCTTCCCTGAGGAGCTATCTGCCATGTGACTCCAACACCCAAATCTTAGGAGGAGTTGGAATTTTCGTCCGTTTCTCGAAGAGCTAGCTCGAAAATTCCTTCGGATTCGGATTCTACGTCAAAAAGTAGGCTAGGAACACCTATTTCTTGTATGTTTTCTGCAAAATTGATTTTAGCCGTTTTTGTGTGTCCCATTGATTTTCGCGTTTTTGAGCGATTGCTTCCCACGGGTTTGAAATCGCCATTTGGGCGTGGTTTCACGGCGAGTACGAACTTTTCATGATCGTTAGCAGAGTTGATATTTGAAGAATAAGAGTAGGAGAGATGATTTGGTCGAAAATTAGCATCGTAAGTGTCCGAAAAGTAGTCATTAGAGACCTTCGAAAACGTAGTAGAAAAGTGTGAAGTCACTCACTTCACTTTCTACCGATTCTCAGATCAGAAATACGAATAGAAATTTTTGTTGATTTTTTTGTGCAAATGCCATGGTTTCCAAGGTAATTTTGGACGCTGAATCGATTCCCGATCGAGTTTTGGCTCTATCTCACCTCCCCGGGTCATCATCTGTAATGCGACATAGAATTACAATTCTCAGATTGAACCGGGTTTTTCACCAATACAAAGCACTCATATCTTGACATTGCATTCTCATCACTCATCCAAATTCAGGTGAATCACATCTCTCTGCAACCGTATGTCTCGTCCGAATGTTCCTCTAATAACGGCGGGTGCAGTCACCTCTGTCTTCTCAATGAGATGATGGGATACTCCTGTGCGTGCTCTAACGGTCTAATCCTCGCTCCAAACGGTAAGTAATGGGGTGGAGTAGGATCGCGGGATGTCATTGTCGGCGTTTCTTCTGAGCTTTCCTCTAAATTAATTTTCACNGTCTGTCACGCGACTTCAACAATCAAGTCTCATGAGGAATTGGAATTTTCACCCGTTTCCCGATGAGCTAGCCCAAAAATTCCTCCAGATTCGGATTCTACGTCAAAAAGTAGTCTAGGAACACCTATTTCTAGTATGTTTTCTGCAAAATTAATTTTAGCCGTTTTTGTGTGTCCGATTGATTTTCGCGTTTTTGTAGTCATTGCTTCCCATGGGTTTGAAATCGTCATTTGGGCGTGGTTTCACGGCAAGTATGAACTCTACATGATCGTAACGAGGGTTGATATTTGTAGTGTGAGAGTAGGAGAGATGATTTGGTGGAAAATTAGTGACGTGAGTGTCAGAGAAGTAGTCATTAGGGACCTTCAAAAACGTAGTATAAAAGTGTGGAGCCACTCACTTCACTTTCTACTTTCCTTAGATCGGAAATACGAAGAAATTTTTTGTTCGATTTTCATGAAAATACCATCGATTCTGATGTCTTTTTCGACGCTGAATCGATTCCCAATAGTGTTTTTGGTCTATCTCACCTCCCTGGGCCGTTATCTGTAATGCGACATTGAATTACCAGTCTCAGATTGAATCGGGTTTTTCACCAATATAAAGTGCTCATATCTTGGCATTGCATTCTCATCCCTCATCCAAATTCATCCCAGGTGAATCACATCTCTCTGCAACCGTATGTCTCGTCCGAATGTTCCTCCAATAACGGAGGGTGCAGTCACCTCTGTCTTCTCAATGAGATGACGGGATACTCCTGTGCGTGCTCCAACGGTCTAATCCTCGCTCCAAACGGTAAGATGGATGGGGTGGAGTCGGATCGCGGGATGTCGGCGTTTATTCCGTGCTTTTCAGACGCTTCACTGATGTGTGGAGTGTAAACAGTACAATCTCTAGGTTAGTTATTAATTTTCACAACGTTCTCCTTCATCCACAGGGAAGATTTGTTTGGAACCAGAACTCTCTCTCATACTCGCGGGCCGGACCAAACTGTTCAAAGTTCCCCTCGATCAGGGACTTCCTACCCGGGCAGCTGTACTCCCGTTCTCTGCTCATGCTGCTGGAGCTATTGCTGTAGCTGTGGATGTACTGAATGGAGTGTACTTCTGGAGTGATGTCACCAGCAATGCCATTGTCAGGTATTATAATGACGAGATGTTTCGCGTACTATAGGCTGTTTTTGAGATACATATTTCACCCTAGAGCTAATCATCGTGGCTACACTCTTGATTCTAGAACATTCACGCCTCTGGAAAACCTCAGTTTTTTCATCTCTGAGTTCTACATCATACTTGCCTCCCTAGAGGGTGGTATAACACGAGTGGTTTCTACCAAGAGAACATCATCTCCACCGATGTCAAGACTCCTGATGGGATGACATTTGACTGGGTGTCCCAGCTTCTCTACTGGACTGACACTGCCATGACACATATACAGGTTCTTATGATCACTTTGGGAAGTGTTTGGACTTATCAGAAATTTTATCAGTCCCTAGATCTCCAGGAACTTCTTCAAAAACTTACAGAAACATACTTTAAACTACGTTGATTAGTACTTGGACTGTTGATGGAATATCATGTTTCTATCTTATGTAAGAACCTCAATATCTCGCCCATATAGGTGTGTAGACCGGATGGTTCCGCCCGTAAAACTCTGATGAGAGGTCTGGACAAACCCCGTGCTCTGGCTGTGGACTACCTAGCTGGACATCTCTACTGGTCAGGTGAGTCTGCTCCTTCGCAAAGTTATAGAGTTTGCTCCTTCACATAACCACGCAGAGATGCAGCAGATCGAGCTTAGCTTCATGTTATCCTCTGCAAAGTTATTCATTGATACTCATGTGTCCGATACACAGTTACCATGACACCCACGTGTTTTCCGTCAGAGTGGGGTGAAAATCCGAGGATTGCCCGGTCACACACAGACGGTCACGAGCCAATCACACTGATAGACGGGTTCGATAGTGTGGGCTGGCCCAATGGAATGGCAGTGCATCACGAGGATAGGTATGTGAGAACCCGGAATATTTTCTCTTAAACACTTTTTCGCTATAGAAGATGTATTTTCTGCTGAGCTCACTTTTCCCATCATAGGATTCTCTATTGGGCCGATGCTAAGTTGGATGTGTTGGTATCGTACGATCTGAGACTGAGCAGAAAGTCGGTGTTATTGAGTAGCGGTGCCCCGCATCCCTTCGGATTGGCAGTTTTCCAGGATTACCTCTATTGGACGGGTGAGATTGACACTACATTATGAACATATTGACTGAATTGTTGACACCACTTTATGACCATTGACTGACATGTTGATTGTTGACACTCCCTGACACCACTTGTTGACACCTCCAAACATGACACATCTATTATACACAGATTGGATGCAGCAGTCAGTACTCAGACTGAACAGACACCAGCCTCAGCTACAGCCCACTACGGTGGTTTCAGGGTGGAGGGACCTCATGGGGATCGCAGTGGTCCACGACCAGGCCCAACCACGTGAGTAAATCCATGTGTAACTCAGTGAGTCGGATTTCTCTCTCTGAGGTTTCCTCGGTCATGTCCCTCCAAACGTTACTTTAATCTCTCTGAGGTTTCCAACTTACCTGATCGGCAATATATACCAGAATTTATTCCACATCGGTTCTCAATAACAGCTAAATAAGTCTCATTTTATTCTGCTTGCCTCATCATCGTAACTATAACCCCCCCGCCTCACCGTGTTACCTTGGTAACTCACCCTTCCCCCGTGTTACCTTGGTAACTCTCCCTTCCCCAGAGCTAGCAGAGAACACGTGTATATACCGTAACGGAGTTGATTACCGGGGAACAGTGTCCACCACTATCAGTGGGAGAGTGTGTCAAGCGTGGAGCTCCATGACACCACACCGCCACACCTTCACGGAACAAAACTACCCGTGTGAGTGTTTGTCCTCCATATTTGGGGGAGCAAGTAGTGATGGTTGAATCCTACTCGTTTCTATGGTTACGAATGACGTTGCTATGGTAAACAACATTTTCTCAGTTGCTGGTCTTGGTTCTCACAACTACTGTCGGAATCCTAGCGGTGAACCCTTCCCGTGGTGTTACACTACCAGTGCTAACACGGAATGGGAGTATTGCTCCATCAAGAGATGTGGTGAGTTGAAACCCAATAACACGACACTTCAGTCACCTGTGTGATAACGAGCTCAGGCTCACAAGTCTGACTTAAAAGTGGGATCTATTTCAATATCTCAAGGGACAGAATTGAGATCTATTTCTCTCTCATGGTGGCATCCCCTATCTCTCTTCTTGTCATCCTCAATCCATCCCCAAACCCCCCTCTTCCCATCCCCAAATCCCCCTCATCCCCAAATCCCCGTCTTTCTCATCCCCTAATCCCTCATCAGGTCATGTCCGGTACGAGCAGGTGACGAGTAACCTCACATTCTGGGATGCCCAGGCTGCTTGTGTCACGCTGGGTGGTAACCTGGTAACCATTCGCAGTGAGAAGGAGAACGATGTCGTCAGGTAATGATGGGAGTGAGGTGAGAATGGGGTGTCGAATTTGTGAGGGGGAGGGTGCAAATGTGAAGGGGGGTGGGGAGGGGTGTAGCATTGGGAACTTTCAACTATAGAGTGTTTTTCAAATATCACTCGGATCAATCATGTCACCTAATACAGCTTCTCCCATCCCTCAGATCGCAGATCAACCCTAGTGAGCGAGGTGTGGTGTGGATCGGTTTGATTAACCTGAAATCCGATAGCTCCCTCCCACTGAGTTGGCTAAGCGGAGACGGGAGCCAGTACAACAACCTGGCAACAGATAGCAACCTCCCTTCGGAAAATGGGTTTGTGTGGTTGTTTTTGTGTTTCTGTATCTCTGTGTGTGTGTGTGTGGATCTGTGTCTGTGTAGGTACATCTCTGTCTCTATGTTTGCGTATTTGTCTGTGTCTGTGTTTACAAACACTTGTTTTTCTCAGAATGGCTGTGCAACTGAATGTGAGGAATGGGAGGTGGTTGTTGAGGAATCCGAAACAAAGAGTCCCAGCCACGTGTGAGATTTACTGTGAGTCTGACACCACTTTCCTCCCTGACTATTCTCTCGCTCTGACACCACTTTAACTCTGACACCACTTTCACTCTGACACCACTTTCAGTTTTTACTCTGACACCACTTTTCTGTTTTCACTCTGACACCACTTTCAGTTTTCACTCTGACACCACTTTCAGTTTTCACTCTGACACCACTTTCCTCCCTGACTATTCTCTCGCCCTGACAGCACTTTCACTCTGACACCACTTCAACTCTGACATCACTCTCACTCTGACACCACTTGATTATCTTGATTGACACCACTTTCTCCCCTCAGCGGAACCTGAAGGCTTTACATCTGGTGGTAACGCCGAGGGTGCCAAGTGTTCATTCCCATTTTATCTGGTGAGTAGTACCTATTGAAGTGTATTCTTTCTGTCTGATGGAAATGAATCAATCATGAGCAGGTCCACCGGAGGGTGGATCTACTCCTATCGATCGATTTTCGGTTTTTTCATTTCGTTCCTCCCCGCAGAACAACACACTGAGGTATTCGTGTCAAGCTGTCGGGGACTCCAAGCCCATGTGCGGCACTGTGGGTGTCAAGAATGAGAGTGCGAGGGAGTGGGGCTATTGTCACACCCACACCACCCAGGAGTCTGCTAGGAGTGAGTGGCTGTTTTTCTCGATTAGGCTCGTGAATTCATGAGTACACTACTGAGTATTTTTGATAATACTGTGCGCAGCAATCCGATGTTTTTTCCGATAATTCGGTGATTCTTGTATTTTCGCAGGTAGCAATGTATTCAATCACGTCAAAGCATTTGTGGATGGTGTTGTTAGCAGCCAACTGTTGACCGGACCTACAAAGTGTGAAACCAGTCTGACAAATCTCACTCTAATTGTTGAAGAGGACTTGCCAATACGCCAGGTAGTATCTAATGAACACTGCTCGGAATACTCAATTTGTCCAATCAAGGTGCTGACTATGGGTGACCGTTAGTTTTTCCCAATGTCCAGAAGAATAACCAAGAAATTAATCTCTCCAACCGCAGATTATTCTGGAGCTGACCTCGGGTTCCGTGGTCACCTCTGTGACGTCATCCTCTCTACCGTGTCGTCGTATCACCACCCTGCCCTCTGCTCTCGGGTCTCGGACAACCACAACCGTGGTCGACTGTGACGATCCACCAACCAGGGGTCAGATTGAGGTCGTATTCGGGTCTGATTCTGTGATGTGCGGTGTCAGACTTTTACCTGTTGGTGAGTCATTCTTCATTGGTAGAGGTTTGGAACAATGAGTTCCTGGTCATGTTGGAAAAGTTAATGATAATTGCGTTTGAATGGCTCACAGTTAACTTTGTTTCAGAAAATCTTGCTCTGGGAAAAACAGCTATGATGTCAGATCCCGTGTCAATTGACTCTGCCCGTTTTGCTGTAGATGGTAAGTGAGGAACGTTCCTAGCATCACCGTCTACTCCTTCATAAAGTGTGGGGTCACAAGTGTTACTCCTTCATAAACACGCAGGTCGGACGGGTAACGAATGTGCAATCTCACTCTCACGTGATCTCAAGAGACGGAGGTCGGAGTTAGACTCATTGGATTCACAGTCGGGGGAGAAGGAGGGGGTTGAAGTTTCTGATGAACCCCCGTTCCTCAGAGTAGACTTGGGTAAGATTCGGATTATCTTCTCGATAAGCATCTTATGCCAATCTCGATAATCTTCCGAATTTCTACCTCTCGCCTAAACAGTTACGGAAGATATCTAACTTCCGAGTTTTATATTCAAAGGAATGAAAACCGTATTTGTTCAGGCGAGAGTAGGAGTGTGGCTCAAGTGCTGGTATTTGTGGAGACTCCCCTAAACCCGCTCGAGATCAGAGTTGGAGACAATGATGAAGAAGAGTGGGGTGCCAACCCCTCTTGTGGCAAGTACGTGAATATGAGTACGTGATACTAGGGACGTACTGTTTTCCTTCACTTCTCAAAGTTGATTTTGATTATTTCGAAGTGATTTGAGGTTCCACAACTATCATCACCTATCATACTTTCTTCACTCCGGCCTTTCACCATTCTCCCCTCTTATTCTAGTTGGAACTACATGTCCGCTACTGATAAAATGAAGAGGATAAACTGTGGACTAACTGGACGATACGTGACTATTGTTGTCAGGGATGAGAGAGCTTCCATCAGGTATAGTCCATGGAGTTTGAACCAGGGGACCGTCTATCATCCCGAAAACTTGGGTTTAGTCTGGATGGTTTAGCTATTGGAGACAGTCTTTACTTCAGAATGAAAAATTGAATATTATCCTGCTTTGTAGCTATCTGATTTCATATAGTCTACTCTCTCCCGTGCAGTGTGTGTGAATTGGAGGTGTTCGGAGCTCCCTTCCCCACGATAGGGGGTACGGCCGGGGGAGCTGCCTGTCAGCACCCATTCGTGGCGGGAGGAGAGGTGAGTGTCAAGGGAGATGTGGTTACCATGGCAACGTGGTAACCAGGGAGATGCGGTTACCATAGTAACGTGGTAACCAGGGGGATATGAGTTTCTCGGAGAGAGATGGGGTTGCTAGGTTTCCATGACGACAGGGGAATTGTTTTATAAGAGGGTTGAGATCGCTGATTTTTCAGAGGGAACTATTACTCAACCATACTCCAGGTATACAGGGACGGATGTGTATCTGGACGCCCAGACGAAGCACCCTGGTGTTACACCATCCCATCCGAGAGTAACCAACTGTGGGGATACTGTCATCAAGCAGACGGTAATGTGCTTGCGGAGGAGGCAGTTGCTTAGCAACACAACTCACATGTTGCTATGGTCTGATATGTAATGGATTTCACTGTAATCTATTCTTCAGATGTGAACGGATGTGCGTTCAATAACGGTGGCTGTTCTGATCTGTGCTTCAACACGCCAGTGGGGATTAGATGTGGTTGTCCAGATTATATCCAGCTGCAGAAGGATGGCAAAACCTGCAGTGAGTTTCTGTTTAAGTGGTGTCAGCGCTCTTGACACCGGTTTTCATATCCAGTATCCTGCGTGTTGACACCGCAATTCTCTTGACACCCATGTCTCCCGTCAGGAAAGGACCCGTGTGCTATTGACAATGGTGGTTGCCATGACACCTGCATGCTGAGTGACGGAGGTGCGGTGTGCGGGTGTAAACCCTGGTTCAAACTCAACCCGGACGGGATTTCCTGCTCTGGTGAGTGGAGCCTGTTTTTGTGTGTCTTTAGTTAGCCTGCAGGTTTTAAATTTACTAATAGAAAAGATATGAATTAGGATAGAGTTTGTTTGACATTTTGATACGGACCGTGGATATAAATCGAAAAGGATTGAACAAGAATTTTTGTAATAAAAGTATCTTCTGCATATTCTATTTTGGGGTATTTTATATGTGACATATTTTATATGTCACATTCAGAGTCTGAGCAGTTCCTTATTGGTGCGAACAAGACCACTATCTTCAACCTCTCCATCGATTCTGACCCTGGAGCTCTCAAGGTATGGGGACATATTCTAGCGATAAATTTATAAATCCGCGCTGAATCGGTAGTTGATCATCCTCCTCGGTCAACTGATCCATCACTCAAACCCCTGCTCCCATAAGGTGCTGATGGAAGACGTGGGCACATCCATCGGTGTGGCATATTCTCAGAAGAAGCAGACAATATTCTGGACTGACTCTGCTCACGATGCAATCTTCTCGGCCAAGTTTGATGGGAGTGAGAAGAAGATTATCGTCAGCGAAGGTTTTCTTCGCCACGAAAAACATTTTACCCATTATCACTCCTCAATCTCCTCATCCATGGGATTTGTCCTCTGTATAAATCTCTGGAATCTTTTCCTGACCATTTTCTCTATCAGGTATCAAGTCTCCCGATTGTATCGCGTATGACTGGATCTCAGATCTCATCTTCTGGAGTGACAACAAGGCTGAGACGATCGAGGTACGTGAATAATTCTGTCTGAGAGGTGGGCAGAGGAGTGAGCAGAGAAAAGAAAACCTCTTTGGATCTGAATCTAATTTCAAAGCTCCTCCCTTCTTAGCAAGTTCCCGAGCATCTCCACTCTCCCTCCCTTCAGGTGGCCCGGTTTGACGGCAAGTTCCGTAACGTGATCGTGAGTACGAAGACAGAGTCTCCACGAGGGGTGGCAGTGCACCCCATGGAGGTAACCGTGACAATCGGTTCACAATCGTCATCCCGCGCTTCACGATACATCTTTTCGCTTCTCTCTCCTTCACCCCTATCCAATTATCTGCTCCTCAACCCCTTCCTCACTCTTCTACTCTCCCTCTCAGTTTTCAATACACCATTTTGACAGGGTAAGATGTTTTGGACTGACTGGGGTAAAGTACCAATGATAGAATCAGCTAGTATGAACGGAGAGAATAGACGCGCTATAGTAACGGAGAACATAGTGTGGCCTAACGGTAAGTGTTACCATGGTAACTACAGCTTATGCTTTTGTTACTACTCACTGTATCCATGTTACCGTGGTGAATACTTGTAACCATAGTAAATTTCCAGGTATTACTATCGACTACGATGAGAATAAAATAATCTGGGTTGATGCCAAACTCGATACGATAGAATCAGCCAACTTGGATGGATCAAATCGGAAGGTGAGCTATTTATAGTAGCACGTGTTCCTCGCCTGTCACTAGAAACGTGAGAGCACGTGTACCAAGTAATACTCCTGTATTCAGACACATCATGTGTTAAACAGTGTTACAGTTTAACTCCAGTGTGTTAGGCTACTCATGGCATTTACACTGACTAACTTCGGATGTTCAGTCACATACTAACGGAAATATCCGAATTCCGAATTCTGACCCATGTGTGTGCAGATGTATGCATTACCGAGTGCAAATTCCAAGATCTCAACTGTGTCTCCAGGTCATAGAGAATGTGGACGTCGTTCACCCGTTCGGGGCGACTCTATACGGAGACGAGATATTCTGGACAGACTGGGGTCGGAAAAGTGTGGAGGCTATCCGCAAAAACGGTGATTATTGAACAAGTGATTAGCTGATTCGGTTGAATATGATATGTTGTCATGGTAACTGTTAACAAATGAACAAATCTTGACAAAGTTTCTGTGTTTCTGCAGATGGGCACAGGAGAACAGTATACTCTGGTATCAACTATCCTATGAACATATTCGCCCTCTCTGAACAAACAGGTACGCAGAAATTGTGATCCAGAAAACGTGAAAAACTGATTCTTCAGCGTTTGGGTTATTTAATATTCAATCGATGATTGTACTCCAACAATCAATATTCCCTCCTCAAACTTTCCCGTTCTCCATCATTCCCCCCTCCTGATTCTCATCATCACGTGACTTATTATCATTGTCACGTGACTTGAGTGTGTCACGTGATCCACTCTCTGTCGTGCTTAGCAACATGATAGAGTTCTCGTTGCTAGGGATTTTCAGGAATGAGCGTGTATCCTCGGGTGAGAAACAGTTCCTCCTTGACTCCGATAACTTTGTCCGTTCTAACATTTTGATCCGACAGCTATTCATCGATCCCCCGTGCCCCGATCCCCCACTCAGCACCCTACTCCGCAGCCGTTTTCGTTGTGACGTGTTAAAACTCCCGTCCCGAATAATCACGGAGTTCGATTTCTTTGCGCCGCGCGGCGTGCACAGCACACCATCCTTCACCAATCCTAGCAAAAACACTCTGAACGTGTTGTTGGTGGTCGTATAGATGACAGGATTGATAACAGCGTTGATTGTGATAGCGTGTTCCGCTATAGTGATACAAATGGGTGGTACAGCGATATTACACAACCCACAAACCCATATCGCAAGATATGGTGTCCATGACAACAGGAATCCCCAGCAAATGCACGCTACCATGGTAACGGCTGATCTCTTGGGACCTCCCCGTCCTGTGCGTTTCCGGGTGTAATTTCCCGCAATGAACAAGATCCAGATATTGGTGGCTAGGATGAGACAGATGGGAACCACGGACAGAATGATGCCGGCAGTGTGCTGAAAATGCATCCAGGCTGCACGCCTCATCACACCTCCACACCCAATGAGATAGGGGTTGTAGTAGCCGACTATGTCGCTCCCAATTAGGATGGAGATGTAGGTGATGGCGAATATCCATGTCGTCCCGATAAACACCTGGCGGAGAGGTGTTAGTGGATGTATTAGTTGTGGAGCATGGTGTTTCAATGGACATAGTAGAAGTGAGACAGCTGAGGATTGAGATGTCGGGTTGAGTCTGTTTGCAATATAAGATTTCATGAGGAATAGATCACCACGGTAACAGTTCTACTCCGAGTGTTACCATGGAAACACATCATGGTACCTGCATGTAGCGAACTTTCACCACGTTCACTATGGTCCTCAGCACGTGTAATCTGTAGCACGCCATCCCCGTGGTTACCAGACTCTCCGCTATGAACAGTGTGATCTTGATAGCAAAGGAAGCGAAGCACACTGCTTTACCTGGGGAGGAGAGGATGTTGTCATGGTAACAAGTTTAGGAGAGAGATGGGTTATTACGAGGGCGTGGTCACTGGTCATGGTAGCTGGTAAACGGGGTCAATTATGCAAGAGCTGGTCGTGGTTTCCAAGTAAGGGAGATCGAATTCCTAAATAGTCAGTAGCGTTGTCAGTCGTCTCTACGTATGTGACTGTAGTGAATAGACGGCCGAATAATATGGAATGAGACTGGGGATGTTTGACAACCTATAACCTCTCAAACCTAAATGCCAGCCGTTGAACGCAATAACCAGTATCCGTGGCAGTACTTTGACCAGCATGATCAGACAGTCTGCCAGTGCGATGTTTTCCACAAACAGTCGAGAGCAATGGTCCATCTTGATAGCACTGAACTTCACTGAACCGATCAGTACCACAACGTTGCCTGGGAGGGAAGATGAGAGGAATTTAAAGGAAGGGTGCGGAGTGATAAGGAAGTTTTCCACTTTTCTGGGTGAAAGAAAAGCAAATAATAACGAGAATTGGTGAAAAATGAGAGGATTGTGAGGGAAGAAATTCTGTTTCTCCAATATCCGGGGATGGGACTCACTTACCTGTGAATCCAGCAATGAACATGAGAATATTCAGATTGAGAAGGAGTACCCAGGTGGTGTGCCCCATTTCCAGTGTGTCCCGGAATGTCGCCGTGTTGTTGACACTCACTTCAAACATGGCACTAGAGGATGGGGTAAGATTAAAGCCAGGAATATGGGAATTAGGGGTGCTCAAATATGGCCCTATAGGTGGGCAGGGTGGGTGGAGTTTGCTAAAAATAGAAAATGTTGTGCGTGCGTACTGCGAGTGGGGAAATTTTCCACAATAGAATGGCTTAGATTGAGGGTAAAAGTCGCAAGACCGATGGTAAAGAAGATAAACAGCATCAGATATTTTCTAGAGAATGCCACTCTCTATGTGTGTGCAGTATGTATGTTGGGAAGAATGAGATGTTAAAAGCATATGACAATCGGAGATGATAATTAACACTAATAACTGAGTTAATGTGATGAGTAGCTGTTAATGTTAATTATCCCGGGACATATCAAGGTAGCTATCAAAGCGCGCCGTTCCTATTAATCGTTCTGATTATTAATCCTAGCGTGGAAAGTCGATTCATAATGATGGGAGAATATTACAGGGATGATTTTACGACGATCTGTTCTTGAGAATATGTCGTGAGATCCAAAAAAATGAAGCCCCTAGCAGTCTACTTAGCTCTTATACTGAGGCCCATTACATGCTGACTACTGAGGTTTTAGCTGTTATGTGGTAACTCGAGACGAAGGAATGATCGAAGCAGGAATGGTGAAGACTGGTTGTCTCTACCCCATCAGTTCATGATAGAGAAATGTTGATTGCGACTTGATTGTCCTGAAAACGGGACAAATGTAGAATACTGTTGCCTATTATACTGGGTATCCACATTGCAATATGCAGTATGCACTATTGTATGGTGACTGGACTAGGAATTGAGGTCTATAGCAGCTGAGATTCTTAGCTGTTGCGGAAAAATATTGATCGAGTTGTTGTCTTCATCCTCCCCCTTTTTATACAAAGAGACACGGTGAAGAACAATAGTTATCCCGACATGATTGTGCTGTGAAATTGAGTACTGTGGAGTCACGTACTTTCTTGTGTGTCTGGTGGCACGAGGGAGTACGTGAGAGAGGAGGGTGATATACGACGCATGATACGTCAAATGACGTTGGGTGAGGATCTGTCGATCAATGATTGATGGTTGCGATTTGGGTTATTGGGTTATATAAGGGGGAAAGGAGGGGAAGTGATAAAAGGAAGACTTCGGGTTGGTGTTAAACATACTTAGTCGAGACTCGGAATAGTCGGTGGGTGTGTGTGTTTGTGTGTGTGTGTGTGTGTGTGTGTGTGTGTGTGGGTTTGTGTGGGGGTGGGGGTGTGT
>CAMPET010000442.1:15061-25773 GCA_946803715.1 Beroe ovata
CCCATTGACCACGCCCTCTTTTCCCCTCAAACCCCCCCATGTGACCACGCCCTCTTTTTCCCCGCAGGTCGGAGTGCGTGTTCAAGTAGACCGTGTCCGGATGGAATCTGTGTCCCAGTATCCTCAGAAGACCGGGTCTGTCTCTGCGAGAGAACAGTTACTCCAGATGAGAGGGGGTCGTGTGGTGAGTTTGCACGTGCAAATGTTATGGTAACAGCACGTGCACAAATGTTTCAAAGTGGGAGTGCAGCATAGAATCTACTATCATGGCGGCGGTGGATCAAGTATCCAGCACATGCAATATGATAGATATGCTTCACAATCCTCACAACTGTGACGCACCGTATGTGCCGTCCTATGAACATGTGTGTCACGTGTTGTCATGTTAACACGTGTTGCCATGGTGACACGTGTCATGATTTGTCTGGCAATCCTCATGAGAGATATTAAACACAGGTTCCTGGTGATATAAACACATGTTTGTTTTGATACATGTCCTAATTCAATCAGTGCGTCGCAGTAGGGGAGATGTGTCATTATAAATAGATAACACATGGCACACGTGTGTCACTGTGTCATGTGTCAATTCCACATCTGAAGTGTAACTCTTATGATAAAAGAGTGTTCATTGGCAGTTACCATGAGTGTCAATATCAATTCTACGGTGTCGTAGGACTGTATTAGATTAGTGTAATCACTAGATTGGTTGTAAGGTTGGGAGTAGTGATCACTAGCCTAGAATCCCCACAACACGTACTTAAATGTCAATCCTTGCGTCTCATAGACGTGAATCCAATGTGGATCCTAGCGTCAGTTCCTATCATAGAGGATCTATGGACGTGAAGGGTAATCACTAACTTCTCCCCTTAGACCGGGCTCCCAAGCTGTACGTGTCACTGCCAGATCGGATCATTGGACTAGACCTCACCAAGTCTCAACTACCGGAGGTTAGTAGCGGAAAGATGGTTATGTGCGGGTTGGGGAGAGGGGGAGGGCCTCCCTGAGAGGTGCTTCAAAAACCGCGGGAGATCAGTATCGATGATATGACGACTTCCTTCTCGACTATGAAATCTACAAAATTATAAGGAAATCTACAAAATTATAAGGAACTTTCACATTCAATATAATCTGCAGCCAATCACCGACGAAAATTCGACAGGCGCAATAAATTGGCAAGGAACTAATTTTCTGCCAATTTAAGTGTGATTGACGTAAAAGTGATTAAATCAAGGAATATATTTTGGGGAGCATGATTTAATCAGCAAATTGTTGTGCACACCAATTTAACCAGGGGTTGTGAATAGGAGGTTCTGGTTGCGAGTGTTTTAGGGACACAAATCAGTGATAAACAATATGCAGTGAGTCCTGTCGAGAGAAAATGATACAAGATTTTATCGCAGAATGCATTTGTACTTGATGCTTGTTGAATACTTGCATTAATAAATAACTGAGAGTAGGTAGCTAGAACTCAGGGAGTCATGCGTGTGTGTGTTTTGACCAAGAGGAGTGAGTGCCAGCACTTATGTTAGCCATGTAGTTGTGCAACATCATATTATGTGCGCGTGTCTGTGTGGCTGTGTGTGTTTGTGTGTGTGCGTGTCTCTGTGTCTGTGTTTCAGGCAAGATTAAAACACATAACCAGTCTACATATTATTCTCATATTCACTGCTCCTATATTGTGTGACGCTCAACAATGTTGTAACAATATTCGTCTACGAACACGTTTTGACTATGCGTTGGGACCCATAGGAAGTGCCTTAGTACAAGAAAGCTGTGGTTAAACAAAAATTGAAAAGCCCCTCAAGTTTTAGAGTGGATTAAGTCTACCATAAATCCAATGACAACTTCGACAACTTCCACTCAAATTAGTCTGAATTTAAACTTAATCACTATCAGCGCTGGACTTGATACCTAACATACAGTTAATGTCAAAGTTATTCTACTGGTCGTATATGATATCAAAGTTCATGTATGTCTGCGTGTTTGCATGTTTTCTCTCTGTGTATGTGTTTGTGTGTGTGTCTCTGGTTGTGTCTGTGTATGTGTGTAGATGTCTGTGTGTTTGAAATATTTCTCCCCCGCCCAGACACAGATTATGACGGTGCGAGCTCACAGTTTCGATTTCGACCAAGTGAAGCAGAAGTTGTATGTGGCTAACAAGAACACCATCTTCAGTTTCAACATGGATGGTACAGGTAAGTGTGAAACATATAGCAACTCATGAAAAATACAGAGAGTGTCTCAATGAAAAACACAGGTTATGCAAAGAGAATTTGATAGAAAACCTCCATACTATCCTCATGTTTTTAGATCAAGTTTTTTATTTTCCTCGACTTATTCGAAAAATCTATATGATCAATTCATTTCACACACACTGATAACAGCAAGGAAAAGTACCTAGCCAATTTTGAAAAACACTTGGCTAGTGGCTACCTCTGGTTACGTATAGTACGTGAAAAAAGTAAATCGCGACGATGCGTAAAAAGTGAGGGTCAACAACATAATATGCTGCGACAGAAATTGCACAGAAATTTGCAGCGATTTCGAAATCACTCTTATAATATGAGCTACAATATATAATTTATACATGTGCCTAAAATTAGCTGTTAACTTGTGTAGCATTATCGCTATTTGAGCGGTATAGGTTTGGCACTCTAACGAATTCCATGGTGGATCAAGTAACAAGTTATTAGCAACTCAAGACTTTTATAAAGGAGCAGAAAAATGGAGAAATAATTTTGTAGAAATCATTCTTCCAAAATATTTTCCGTGCTAAAAGCTTTTTCGAAGTTATTTGTCACAACAAAGTTAAAAAGAGATGTTTCAAAATTTGCAAGCATATCTGTGATGACAAAAGGAAAAACATGGGACATGTTTCAAAACAATCCCGAGATTACAGAGAAGGAATTTTAAACGATAAACGACATGTTGCCACTTGAGAGTGTCGTTACATTTCCTTGACATATTGTCAAGAAAATTGTGTCAGATAAGGATCATTGTCGATATTGATTATTTTTGTGCACAGATGATGGTGATAATTATTGTTTTGACTAATTTTTGAGAGGGAGAGAAAGCATCATGTGTTTGTTTGTGTACTTTGGGGACTGTGTTTGTTGTTTGTTTGTGTGATGTGTGCTGTTTGTTTGTGTGCTTTGTGTGCTGTGTGCTATGTTTGTTTGTTTCTGCTGTCCGCAGTGACCAGATGACAAATAGAAGAGGAGTATGTCATATCTGTTTGACAAATCATACGTTTTGAAAATGTGCCCTGAACGAGATATGAAAAATCAGTATTCGGACAAGCGTTGCCAAAACCTCAATGTTTGATAAGAGAATCAGAAATGAACTATAGTCACAACACTGGCTTATTGGATCGAAATATCCAATGTTGGCACAGAAGTTTTATTCAAAGGTCGTAACTCCAATTATACTGCACTCGAAAACCACACATTTTTCAGACCGTCGGAAGATTCTGGAGATAGGAATGGATGTTCAATATGAGTTGGCGGTGATCTCATGCCTAACCGTGGACTGGATCGGTCGCAACCTCTACTATATCAACACACTCTTCCCTAACAGAATCTGTGAGTAGACAATATATGCTCCATAACTTGTCTATCGATAGTGATACTAGCTGTTATACTAGCTGTTATACTAGCTGTTAGTGATACTAGCTGTTTTTTTATAGTCAGCTATCATTCAACCGACTGTGACCAACCGACTGTGACCAACCGACTGTGAACTATTATCGATGCTCCTTCAAAAAAAATGTGGTCCTTAAAAAAATATTGCCCTTCATCGAAATCAAATTTCATATAACAAGCGACTACACTCGAAAATCAACTGTTCTTCCGCCAAATGACTTTATACGGTGGAACTGGATATTCGACATACATTATAGCTGAATAGTTTAACTTGGGTTTGACGCAAGTCCTCTCGATCGCACCAGACGTCTGATTTAGCGATGGGGGATATAATGTGCGAAAAGGGGTCCTTTTTTGAGCGATAGGGAGAAGTGAAACATTACCGAAACTCGGTTTATATATGGTCACATGGCACACGTGCACACGTGCACAGCTTGTTCATTGATCCCGTGCACCTTGCTCGAAAAGAGTTATTGATTGTTAAACTATATAGTATCTTAACCATCAAAAACACGTTGTCCGAAAACCTCCAGATTATAATCACCCCGGTTAGATAAACCGCAAAATTCACATGAGCAACATTAGCATGAGCAACATTGACATGAGCACATTGACATGAGCAACATTGACATGAGCAACATTGACATGAGCAACATTAGCAGCATCTGTGCGATGTGTCTATATACCGAGACGAGGAAGCTCCTTATTTAAACATCGCAATTCCTGGCTCTCGTTTTACACAAATATAGCTCGACACAGTGTTAAAAGAGGCTGAAGTAACATTGTTTCGTGTTATAGAGACTGCTATATAGGTCTAGATAGCAATGTTGTTACTATCTTAGAGTTTATGATCAAGAACCCATATGGGTGTATGGGTGTTTAGGTTCCAACTTCTAATTAACAGTTCTCTGCTAAACCGTAATAACAAAGTTGATCAAGGGAGGCTTATTACCCTGAGATATTTTTGATCTCCCAAACCCTTACCCCTCCTTTTCAGATGTGAGTTCAATGAACGGCAAGTATCAGAAAGCTGTGATCCGGGACACGACTCTGATCAGCTCATTCACGCTCAACATGAAGGAGAAGGAAATTATCTACTCCACCGAGAAAGTTTTTGATGAGTGGGAGGGAGGAATTTTCAAGGTAGGAGATTGAAATAATAAGGGGGAAATAAGGGGTTTAGGGGGTGCAGACACTAGAAATGAGATGCGGACGAAAGGAGGGGGTTCAATGGGAAGGTGGTTGAAAGAAGGACGCCATGGGGGCTGTGATTAGAATAAGGGGGTTCGAGAAAGAGTAGTAAGGGGGGTGGGGGTGTGACACCATTCATTATCGTTCAACGTATTTGATAGTGATACTACTCTGAGTGTTATTGCGATGATAGAAATGGAATCATAGCATTTATGAGACTCCCATACGCTCCATTGGGACAAAATATATCTGAAATATGAAATATCAGATAGCTTTTAATAAAGATTCACAAGGAAACTAAATCTCGTGGATCATATTATATTTCTCTTCCCTGGACGAAACAAAACCTCATTGTTAATGTTTTCATCTGTTATAACAGAATGTTAAGTGTTAACAATTCTCAGATTGGCATGGATGGCAAGGGCACTCGTACTCAGATTCACAAGGCTGAGTCCTCCACATATGTGCCCACAGACTTGTTCGTTGACAATGACAAGTTGTTCTGGATCGGTGTCGACATCAGAACCCAGGATAAAGTTCTATGTGAGTTCTTTGTTCATGTTTTCCCAAAAACTGAGCAGACAATAATTGGAGTTTCATTTTCTATGTGATTTCTAGATTTTTCTAGATTTTTCTAGATTTTTCTAGACACTGATCATCTTTTCCCCACTCAGTGTCAAGTAATTTGGACGGTAGTGGGTTGACAACACATCGACGCAGTTCCTCGCTGAAGACAAATCTACTCGCTGTGTTTAAGGAAAGTGTCTTTTACTTTGATAGAGACACCGAGACACTGGCTTCCTTCAACAAAACAAGTGAGTCCATGAAAATGAGATATCGGATATAGTGGGTCACGCTCACTCTGATTGAGAGACACTGAATCCCATGTTTCTCAACTTTTACTCCTGATTTCGGAAACAACTTCTTTCGATCTATCTTTTCCTACTGAGACTCACATCAGTGATCCCAGGTGGTCGAGAGACAAGTTACAATGTTGAGATTGAGGGCGGGTCCTCGGTGTTCCAGTCCCGGGTAATACACCCCTCTCGACAACCATGGGGTGAGTGTGAGTGTGGTTGGGAGTTGGTAGGTTGGGAGTTGGTAGAGTGAGATAATAGGGTGTGTAATATCGGGGGGGGGGGNGGGGGGGTGTTATACATGGGATTGGGAAGTGATCATTCGGGAGGCGTACTTTCTCTCTTCAAACCAATATAATTCCCTCTAATCCCATTGACAGTTTCGTCCAAGTGTGGCTCCAGCTCCCCCTGTGAGCAGCTCTGTCTGCTGAATGACAACACTCAGGACCACTACTCGTGCAGTTGTAGTCAGGGCTGGACGGAGATACCCAACGTGGGATGTGTCCGTGAGTATTACATCACGTGACCATCACGTGATGATTTCATGATCATTGATCATTGATCAATGTGGAAGTTGAATATTCAGTCCAGATGGTGTCGTGAACTAATCGATCGCGTTCATGACACTTGTTCGACATTTCGCTCGACTCCATTTCTCGATCGGGTAGTTGCTGCCAGCGTTGAAAATACCCCAACTATTTCTCTCTCTCCTTTCACAGAGGATAGAAAGTTTGCAGTCGTGACGTCCTACTCCGGGATATACGAGATTAACACAAACCCGGACTCGGTCCCTGTTCAGCTGCCAATACCTGTTACACCGGATATAGACAGTGAGTTTCATTGACGATTCCTTTACATTTCCTTTACATTTCCTTGATTTCTTTTACTTTTTCTTGGATTCATTAAGATCCCTCTGCCATTCTTCTTTGCTTTCCCCACGCTTTCCTTCCTTTTCAAGCTTCGTTCCCCTCCATTTCTCTCTCCAAATCATGAGCAAATTGTGTATACTATACACAAATATCAGCCTAATCGAACCTTGTCAGGTGTACACGTGAACCCAGTATCTAAGGAAGTCATTTTCCTTGACCCCTCTCTACAGAGAATACAGAGAACTACATTCGAGGGGAAATGTTAGTGTTTGTGAAGCAATGAAAGTGGTGAACTCCGCTAAAAATGAACATCCTGAATCGATTTTTTCGTCTGCGGAGGTGAAAGTTCATTTTCGTCCTGTTTTCAGTGTCAAAGAGCCTCGTTGTTAGATATATGGATGGAGCAAGAGAACTTCAGGTCGATTTCATATCCAAATTAATGTTTTGGATCATCAATGACACACTGCAGGTAAAATTATTGGAACTCGGGTAAAAAAATGATTTCCCCAAAAAAAAGGTCTCACCGAGAGTCGAACTCGGGTCGCAGGATTCAGAGTCCTGAGTGCTAACCACTACACCATGAGACCGATGCGAGGAATGGAATTGTTACGATTATAAACTGACACATACATCGTAATTGTAACTGAATTTAGCGGAATCCGTAGTATGCAAGTCACAGCACGTATAGTGTAATCGCTACTAATGAATTCTATTTAGCATAACGGTCTCATGGTGTAGTGGTTAGCACTCAGGACTCTGAATCCTGCGACCCGAGTTCGACTCTCGGTGAGACCTGTCTTTTGGGGAAATCATTTTTTTGTCCCGTTTTGAAAATTACTGGTCATAAGTTCATGATAGAAACGTGTTGTGCACTTAAACATTCCAAAGGAATACTTATTATGCACATTGCACAATGGAATGTATACTTTACATTGTACAATTAGTACACTGCGGTAATATGATACCTTGTATTGTATTCTATGTACAAGGTACCTGGCACACTGTTATAGGTAGTTAGCAAATAAAATAAATGATGTATATTCAAGGTATATAGTACCTCCTCTGACACCGCTCTACTTCGACAGATTGACACTACTTAACTTTGACACCATCTGCTATTGACACCAGTACACACTACACACTGTCAACACATAAAACTCAACTTTAAACATGAAAGTATGATATCTTTGGTGTTTATAGCAGAGAAATATTCACCAGACACACAGATGCTTTAGATACACAGTTACCATGGTTACACAGTTACCATGGTTGCAACCCCCTCCCCTCTCCCTCTCTTTGTCCCAGGTGTGCATGAGTGACGGTTCCTCACGACGCACGATTCTCAACTCGGGAATGTCCGCCGCCTCTCAGCTCACTCTGGACGTGGATAACGGTCTGCTCTACTGGATCGAGAGGACGGGAGGTGTGGAGGGAAGGAGGAGGAAGAGGATGGCGGATACTGTGATTCTCCGATCTGTCTCGTAAGTGTCAATTTCACAAATCTTATCCAGTCATTTTTTCTATTCATATGCCTCCTATATTTGCACATTTCCCTGCCAAATTCTCTCCTTGGAAATCCTTTTGACATCGAGTCTCTCCAGTATGATTTGTGTCAAAGTTCATTGTGGTTTATGTACCTCCCTCACACAGATATTCTGGAGCTGATCTACGTAGGATTGAACTGCCCACAGGCAGTGTGGAGTCCATGGACATCTCCGCACAACACGGTGTTCTGATATGGGTGAGGGAATGACACCACTCTTCATTGACACCACTCTCCCTTGACACTACTCTCCCTTGACACTACTCTAAGACAACTTTCTAATCTGACACCACTCTGACACCACTTTTTACTCATCACCTTGACACCACCCTCAATTGACAGTTCCCTCCCTTGACACCATTTTTCGATCTGGCACAAAACATCACTCTGAAACCTTTGCACAATATCATCTCAGCATCACTTCTCTTTTCAGGTGAACGTCGAGAAAAATGTTATTCAGTACACACGTTTGAAAGGCCTGTCTGAGGATACTATTCTGGTAGGATCATGTCAAACTAGAACTTATGATACTCCAATCACTAACATTGATCTTCCCCAAATCTTCTTAATCTGAGTTACCCCCGTCTCTCCACAGGAACACCCCCTTCAAGTTACCCCCTCTTCACTGAATCTAGCCCCTCTCCCCCATTTTCAAATTAACCCCATCTCTCCCCCACTCATACTATCCCCCACTTTCAAACTAACCCCCCTCTCCCCAATTCATACTATCCCCCACTTTCAAACTAACCCGTCTCTCCCCCTTAGATCACAGATATTCGGCCTCCCAATCCTGGTCACATAACAAGAGTGGCTTCAACCAACGATGAGGTGTACTACACTCAGTATTCCCGTGACACCAAGGGAGGTGAGTTCCTCGAAAAAACGATGGAAAAAACTACAATTCCTCACTTCCGGTTGACCTCTCGAGAACCCGGAATTCTGCTCGTGGTTGTGTTTGATCATTTCCAATAATCATGCGATTCGGCGACAATTCCACTGTCTTTGCTCAGGTGTGGTGTTGTCGGATTCCACGAGTCAACTGGTCCTGACAACATTCTCTGACAACACCTCGCACAAGGTCCTGACAACGCTTCCCTCCGCAAGGAATCTCGTTATTTACGATGCGGGGCAGGCATACTGGAGTGGTAAGTGTGGGGGAAGATATGGTCCTTTTTCCGTGAAATTCCGGGGAGGAGTACCTGGATACTCTTTTCCCTACTTCCATAGGAAGTCATCCGTGTGAATCGGATCTGCACCTTACTAGCTACTTCACCCCTACTACAACCGAAGTGTTGTTGAATATGACTAAAGTTATGCGTATTACGACTCACGGTGTGAAGTCCGTATAGAACTCCGACTTGTCACATAATGACCGAGACAAGTATAAACATCTATTCTCCCCATTGTCCGAGATGTGGTAATTTCTCATCTCTCTCTCTACCAGGGAAGCGTAAGGAGGTCCAGCTGTACGAGAGGGAGGTGTCATACACGGAGGCGAGGACATACTGTAGAGAGGTTTACAACGGTACTTTAGCTCGGATTGGGGATGAGGATCAGAACAGGGAGATGTTCGAGGAGCTGAACACTGACGAGGTAACACCCCTACCACTGTAACACACCCTGTAACAAACTCCCCCCTGNACCCCCTCTCTCCCCCTCAGATCACTGATATTCGGCCTCCCAAACCTGGTCACATAACAAGAGTGGCTTCAACCAATGATGAGGTGTACTACACTCAGTATTCCCGTGACACCAAGGGAGGTGAGTTCCTCGAAAAAAGAAATAAAATGGAAAAAGTTACAAAATGAGTCCTCACTTCCGGTTCAACTCTCGAGAACCTGGAATTCTGCTCGTGGTTGCGTTTCATCTTTACCAATATTAATGCGATCCTGTGTCAATTCCACTCTCTATGCTCAGGTGTGGTGTTGTCGGATTCCACGAGTCAACTGGTCCTGACAACATTCTCTGACAATACCTCGCACAAGGTCCTGACAACGCTTCCCTCCGCAAGGAATCTCGTTATTTACGATGCGGGGCAGGCATACTGGAGTGGTAAGTGTGGGGGAAGATATGGTCCCTCTTTCCGTGGAATTCGGGGAGGAGTACCTGGATACTCTTTTCCCTACTTCCGTAGAAAGTCATCCGTATGAATCGGAATGAGATTGCTATTCACGATGGTTATTTCATTAGTGTTATCTACATTTCACTCTTCACTTTCCCCCTACTACAACCGAAGTGTTGTGGAATATGACTTCCTACTAAAGTTATGCGTATTACGACTCACGGTGTGAAGTCCGTATAGAACTCCGACTTGTCGTCACATAATGACCGAGACAAGTATAACATCTATTCCCCCATTGTCCGAGATGTGGTAATTTCTCATATTACTCTCTACCAGGGAAGCGTAAGGAGGTCCAGCTGTACGAGAGGGAAGTGTCATACACGGAGGCGAGGACATACTGTAGGGAGGTTTACAACGGAACTCTAGCTAGGATTGGGGACGAGGATCAGAACAGGGAGATGTTCGAGGAGCTGAACACTGACGAGGTAGCACCCCCCCCCTGTAACACACTCCCTCACTGTAACACACTCCCCCCTCCCTGTAGCACAC
>CAMPET010000444.1:5869-24338 GCA_946803715.1 Beroe ovata
CGAATAGGTCTGATGTAACAATGTTATGTGACGACATGCTCATGAGTTACATAATAGGTATAATGTTGTCACTTTTTGGTCCATTTCCGACTCCCTCGGCCTCTTCTCTTGTCATCACCAGTCATCTTGCCCTAACACCCTCCCCTGTGATGACGTCGGCATATCTTGCCCAACACTGAATCCCCTAATTTTGAAAACATTAATACATGATGCACCTCATCGTGACCCGATATGATTTCAGACCATGGATAACGAGATCAAACAACATGTTAGGATGAAAAATCCCTGAAAAATGGCATAGATTTCAAATATGAAGCGATTTAGAATGTGGTGTCAATATGTAACTAAACATGATAACCATCGACAAACAATCATTTCAGAGTCATATCAGTCCACTACAATACTATAATACTACATACATAGTACATACACTACTAGGTCTGTTTCATCCTTCAATATGGCATTAATAATCACTGTAAAACAGTGTTTTACCGTGTGACTTTGCGTCAAATAACACCGGAATCTGAAGATCCTCTATTTTATTCCTCTTCTAATATCTAGATACTGTGTCCCATGCCACTATGCCATGAGACACACTTCGAAACAGGATACATTTCAGACGGACAAAATCAGGCCAACCTATCAGCATAGTAAATAGCTGAGCACTTCTTTGGTTGTTTCAGAGGATATGCTGGCTAAGTTCTACGTGAATTGTGAAAATGCTTAAATTTGCGGCGCGGATTGTCACAAGTCCCGAAAAACATCTCCAGCTCCAGCAGTGTTGGNAGATCCTTACAGTTAGGTTGAAACTTAAGTCTGGGAAAACTTTCAGTATTTCAACATTCTATCGTGTAGGGACCTTGGGATATGATAACTTTGAGCTAGTAAAAGACTATTTGACCACACTGGCCAGTAAAAAGAGGTTGGATAAGCATGTTTTGATCGGGGACTTAAATTTTCCAGGAATTTGCTGGCCCGACACATCCACTTCGGTTGATTTGCATTCGAAATTTGTCAATCTTCTTACGACTGAGCTAGGACATAGCCAACTCATCAATGATCCTACTCATAAAAGTGGTAACGTCCTAGATCTTTTGTTCACAAATATACCAACTTTAGTTAATAGTATTAAGGTTCTTGGCCCCAAAGAAGCCTGCTCTTCCGATCATCTAGGAATTCAATTCAATATTCAGGTAGATGTATCTATGCGTAAATTTACAAAGCGTAAGGTTTTTAATTATGCTAAAGCTGATTGGAAATCTCTCAACTTTGATATCAAAAGAGTTGACTGGCAGGCACTAGTTGGTAAGGAAGATCCTCACGTCACATGGCCTATATTCAAGAATTGCCTTACCAAGCTTTGCGATAAATATATTCCGAAAAAATCCATTAATTATCAGTTTCAGCCACCTTGGTTTGACAATGATTGTGAAAAGGTTTTAGAAGAGAAGGAACGGTGGCGTAGTAGATCACATTCAGATACAGGTACTGAGGAAGACCTAAACAACTTTCGTAGATGTAGAAAACGTTTCGAGAAAGTGATGAATGACAAAATGAAGCTTAATATCACCGACGATTCTGACCCATCACTAATTTCTAAAAAGTTTTGGAAACATGTTAAATCGAATAGTAAATCAACTAGAATACCGGAGACAGTTGTTATGCCCCCTGGCTCAGCATTCTCCTGAGCCCGGTGTCATGCTGGAATGTGTTATTTTCTCTGTAACGCATTTCACGATTTCCCAAATGATGGAAGATCGTGGTGTTGATAATTACTTGCTGTTTTGGTGATTAATTGTCGTGAATAGAGGAGCTATGATTAGCGAGCTGGAGAGATTCATTAATGAACTGTGGGCAATATTCGAAGATCAATTATCTATTTTCGTGTTTATTTGATTTCCCTGGAATGTTGATTGAGAGGAATGAGCTCCAGCAAATCAGGATATTCAGGACCTCATTAACTCAAGTAATGAGATGATAGCAGGAGTACATGGGTGAATTTCATCACGAGCTAGGGGAGAGAGTCGGGCAGAATCAAGAACTCAGAGTCCAGAGTTGCCTTCCGGGTTTTGCAGTGCTCTCAACCAGTACCCAGTCTCCAAGTTCCGAGTTCTCAGCATAGTCACCAGTCAGGAGACTCAGTTCTGGAATGCTTGCTATGCCCAAGTCTTCAAGCTATGAGAACAGAAAGTAGAGCTGAGGCGGCAAGCAATGCTGCAAGTGTCAACAGTCTACACCTTTCACCATCCTAGCGACCTCAACCCCTGACCCTGACATGCGGGTTACAACACAGCGGTGTCAGCAAGAGCTCGACGGTACGAACTGCCCAGTGCCTCATCCCTCACCGTACACCATACTTCACGGTCCGGTGGCAGCTGACTCTCACTCATAGCTCGGTACGTCACGTGACTACGCGCTGCTGCTTTCATTGTTTACACCATGCGCCATCCGTCTTGTATCACAACACTCATTCATTCATCCACTCATTCATACTTCTACCACTACACTCATTCACTGTCCCTTGAATCTTGAACGTGTCTATTACTTTCATTCAATGTTCTAACTCGTTCTTATTCAGGTTGTTATTCGTTCACACCTCCTGCTTGGCTTCTCCATCATCATCACTGTTACACCACGTCTTGGACTTCGTATCACACAGAACAATCATATTAGAACTTCAATTTGGACTTTTTGATGCTTCACTTTATTATATTTTTACCAAGCAAGAAAAGCAAAATAGCAATCAAAAGAAACAACCTTTTCCTTTACCTTTTTATATCATTGTTTTCCTTGGTACCAAATTGATCAGAACTATAAATGGGGAGTCCTTGGGTCGATACCCCTANTGCCCATTATGCTACTCAAACCGGCTTAAAGGCATGCCCTCCTGATCCTCCTGATCCACCACTCAGTACTTAATCAAGCAAGGTCAAAGGTGCTTAGAATTATTCGTTATTTGACACCACTCGAAAACGGGGAGCAATGCTTCACCATTCACGTTTTCGAGTAAAACTACAATATATGCTCCCAGAGCATGCATGAATTTAAACATCAGTTCGCTCTGGAACTTCGAGTTGATGCAGATGTTTTTCTAGACATGTGACGAAAGTGTGACGAAAACGTGACATGAGATTTGCGGCCAGGCGGCCTGATATGACTTGGAAATCATTGTTAGTTGATAGATATCATGTCTAAGACGCGCACGCATATAATGCTGAAATATGCGGCGCGGCTCGTCACATGTCACAAAAAAGTAAAAACATCTTATGGGAACTTCGAGTTTTGACAAAAAAATGGAATTGTAGGGGTTTTCCCTACTGTCGGCGCCACGCAATTGTAATTCTGCCAGACGAGGGCCAGGGTAGGGATAAAATCCCGCCAGCGAGGGCAGATAGAAATTCTACAAATGGGGGAAGTGCAGTGACAACATTGGTAACTCAGACTGCATTGCACGTGTTAAAAGCCAGAGCACCCTATTAAAAAGGATTGCCAAAGAAACGGTGTTGATAGGTTCACTTTCAGTTCCAGGGCACCAGGCAATTCCTTTTTAACCGGAATCCGGATCCCCACATAGGAACTTAAACCCAAGTGATAACACATACGTAAGAGCACGTGCAGCCTCCCTTATCATCGGCTTCACACCATCATTAGACAATGAACCATTAGACAACTTATTTTTCATAGCCTGGTATACCTAGGATAGACAAGCATCATGTGCGACAAGCATCTTGTTGATGTACGAGAAATCACAGAGTTCAGATGCCTCGGAATAATCTGCTCGCCAAAACGTGTAACTGTAAGGTGATGCCCCTGATTACATGCAAGTAACGCATATTGTATTTCATTTACCTACTGATTTGTGTTTTGCGTTTGTCCCATTGTTCCCCTAGTGTGGTGTTCATATAACTCAAAGGATGAAATTGGTACTGGTATTCTGTTCACTATTAGTATCGGTGGTTATCTCGGACACCACTCTGTACCTCATTAACATTGAATCTGGTGTGTATTTCCACCTAAACAACATATTATAATTACATGCCAGTTTCACATGCAGCTTCAATATTCAGTACCGACAGCATTCGCCATTCAATCAAAATTTAAGCAAGACATTTTCAGGAAAGGCATTGACTTACGATGGCAATGCTTTGACATTCGCTGATAAGAAATTCGGAGACTCGACCCAGCAGTGGAAGTCAGTTTCCCTGTCAAGTAACAAAGCATATATCGGCAAAAGGGTCATAAGATTTGACACTGTGTCCATTGTCGAATGCACGTCCATAGGACGTCCATTAGACACTTCACTCACCGTATCATTTTGGTATTTTAAATTTTTGTCCATTGTACACTAATGGACACAATGGACGCAATTTGTCCATTCTTGATGTCAAATGGACATGTTCAATGGACACAATGAACATCGATCTTGTGCGTCTGGGTGGACACAATGGACACATCTACAAATCCGCTCTTGTTGATGGACATCAAATTGGTAATTCAGTCCAATGGACACAATGGACAAATATTGATCAATAATCAACGGACACAGTGTGTTCAATAACACGTACATTGGACACACGAAATCCATTGGACACAGCATGTCCGCTGGACCTAATATGCCCATTAGACAAAATATGCCCATTGAACACGCAAATGTCCATTGGACACAATATGACCAGTGCACGAAATATGTCCATTAAGATCAATGTCTATTGGACATAATATTTCCATGGGAAACCCTAACCCTAACCCTAACCCAATATACGTATTGTGTGCAATGGACATACGTTTAATTGTGTGCAGTGTACGTCATATGAACAATAGGTATATTATGTTCAGTGGACACGATGAATCCAATAGACACAATGTATCAAGTGTGTCCAATGTACATGTGTATTGGACACATTGTGTCTACTGTGTCCATCGGTCAATATCTGTCCATTGTGTCCATTGGACTGAATAACCAATTAGATGTCCATCAACAAGGGCGGATTTTTAGATGTGTCCATTGTGTCCACCCAGATGCACAAGATCGTTGTCCATTGTGTCCATTGATTTTGAACATGTCTATTGGACATCAAGAATGGACAAATTGTGTCCATTGTGTCCATTGGTGTACACTGGACAAAAATACCAAATAGTCTTGATGAGTAGAGTGTCTAACTCTAATGGACGTCCAATGGACGTGCATTAGAAATATAAACCCCGTGGCTGATATATCCGGTGGAGTAACTTGTGTTATTTTGGGTGTTTATCCCACACTTATCGTATTATGCCTCACTTTTTCGTACTATGCCACACTTTTTGGTATTATACCACACTTTTGTGGTATTATCCCACACTCATTCGTATTATCACCACACTTTGCAATCATGAACCCACTCACTGAAATTTTGACAAAGCTGCTGTCTCATGGCTGTTCCTCTAACCATTATGAATGTGCAAAAGCGTTATTTAAACGAATAGTTTCCAGAAAAAGTTTTCTTGTACTTGAAAACGTCTTAACTATATTCATGAATACCTCTTCACGATTTAATTACCATCACGTGACACATTACCTACACATGTGACACTCTGTAATGAGATTGTGAGAGTCAATCATTGCACACGCATGAATTAGTGATGCATTGATACAGTAGGAGGGTGCTGTGGAAGAGGCGCAATTGACCCGGAACTTTTGGATCACGGTAGGTACCTGAAGGTAGGTACCTGATACTGTGTCGCGCGTTCCGTCTTGAAAATAGCAATTTGAAGGTAGGAACCCGTGTGAGCGGTACCGACCTTCAAATTATAACGCGCGTACATTACTGTGTTACTGTTATGAAACATTGATACGCGTACATTACTGTTATGAAACATTGATACGTGTGTGTGTGTGTGACTATATGTGAGTGTGTGTAACATATTATGTGTACCGTGTCTTTATACACTCGATATTTACACCAGCTCCCGGAGAGAATCTCCCAAGATTTTTTGCTCAGAAAAATTTCGGAGTTCGGGGAAGGGGAATTCAGTCCGAATGAAATCCTCGTTTATTTGTCGGATAAACAATCCATGTCAACAAATATAGAAAATTTAATAAGAATGAGATATGCTTTGAAAATCACAAAAAATTGAGTGCATGAATGCGCAAGAAATAAAAGGTAATAGTCGGTTGGTGAAAAATTCTAGGACAATGCTAAGATGCAGAAAAAGCGTGGTTACTCGGACAAAGAGGTGAGAAAATTAGACGGNATGGACACAATTTGTCCATTCTTGATGTCAAATGGACATGTTCAATGGACACAATGAACATCGATCTTGTGCGTCTGGGTGGACACAATGGACACATCTACAAATCCGCCCTTGTTGATGGACATCAAATTGGTATTGGTAATTCAGTCCAATGGACACAATGGACAAATATTGACCAACAATTAACGGACACAGTGTGTTCAATAACACGTACATTGGACACACGAAATCCATTGGACACAGCATGTCCGCTGGACCTAATATGCCCATTAGACAAAATATGCCCATTGAACACGCAAATGTCCATTGGACACAATATGACCAGTGCACGAAATATGTCCATTAAGATCAATGTCTATGGGACATAATATTTCCATGGGAAACCCTAACCCTAACCCTAACCCAATATACGTATTGTGTGCAATGTGACCAATGAACAAACTGTGTACAATAAACGCATTGCGCACACTAGACATACGTTTAATTGTGTGCAGTGGATGTCATATGAACAATAGGCATATTATGTTCAGTGGACACGATGAATCCAATAGACACAATGTATCAAGTGTGTCCAATGTACATGTTTATTGGACACATTGTGTCTACTGTGTCCATCGGTCAATATCTGTCCATTGTGTCCATTGGACTGAATAACCAATGTCCATCAACAAGGGCGGATTTTTAGATGTGTCCATTGTGTCCACCCAGATGCACAAGATCGTTGTCCATTGTGTCCATTGATTTTGAACATGTCTATTGGACATCAAAAATGGACAAATTGTGTCCATTGTGTCCATTGGTGTACACTGGACAAAAATACCAAATAGTCTTGATGAGTAGAGTGTCTAACTCTAATGGACGTCCAATGGACGTGCATTAGAAATATAAACCCCGTGGCTGATATATCCGGTGGAGTAACTTGTGTTATTTTGGGTGTTTATCCCACACTTATCGTATTATGCCTCACTTTTTCGTACTATGCCACACTTTTTGGTATTATACCACACTTTTGTGGTATTATCCCACACTCATTCGTATTATCACCACACTTTGCAATCATGAACCCACTCACTGAAATTTTGACAAAGCTGCTGTCTCATGGCTGTTCCTCTAACCATTATGAATGTGCAAAAGCGTTATTTAAACGAATAGTTTCCAGAAAAAGTTTTCTTGTACTTGAAAACGTCTTAACTATATTCATGAATACCTCTTCACGATTTAATTACCATCACGTGACACATTACCTACACATGTGACACTCTGTAATGAGATTGTGAGAGTCAATCATTGCACACGCATGAATTAGTGATGCATTGATACAGTAGGAGGGTGCTGTGGAAGAGGCGCAATACTGCTATATGTCATGTACACTTTGTTAACACTCGGTAATATAATATCGTTACTCAATTAACTCGAAAGTTGTGATAACATCATGTTTTCAACTCGGGCTTCGCCCTCGATGAAAACAATCCATTATTCAACTCACCCTTCGGCTTCGGTGAATAATGAGATAGGTATATGATACTCGCTTTGCTCGAGGCACTTTCTCGTAATGTAACTATATATTACGCCTCTTCCACAGCATCCTCCTACAGTATCAATATATCACTATTTCATGCGTGTGCAATGATTGACTCTCACAATCTAATTACCGAGTGTCACATGTGTAGGTAACGTGTCACGTGATGATAATTAAATCGTGATGAGGTATTCACGATTAGGTAAGATATTTTCAAGTACAAGAAAACTTTTTCTGGAAACTATTCCTTTAAATACCGCTTCTGCACATTCTTAATGGTTATGGAAACAGCCATGATATAGCAGATTCAAGTGAGTGGGTTCATGATGACAATGTGTGGTGATAATATGAATAAGTGTGGGATAATACCAAAAAGTGTGGGATAATACTCAAAAAGTGTGGGATAATAGCAAAAAAGTGTGGGATAATACTGAAAAAGTGTAGGATAATACCAAGAAAGTGTGGAATAATACCAAAGGAGTGTGGCATAATACGAAAAGTGTGGGTAAAACACCCAAAATAACATATGTTACTACACCAGATATATCAGCCACGAGGTATATAATATATAACGAGGTAATATAATGAGCTCGGCGTCTCTTTCTTGTCAGAGAAATTGGGAATCATATGATTATATAATGAGCTATACCTATGCTACTCGCTTCACTCGAGGCAATATACCTATATACCTATCCGATATGATATCGTGTTAACACTCACTTTGACTTTCTCGTAACTATATACCTATCAATGTTTCAGATTCAGTGACAATGGTACTCTTCTGGTACTATTCAATGATGAATACCTTGGATACAACTCTCAATCAAACATGCTGGAGATGAGACAAACGGATAATATAGCCTGGTCTTGGGAAAATATGCAGATCGTTCTTCAAAACCCCCAAATCAAGCTATGCATCACACAATCTGGAGATCAGGTATCCCGATCTCCGCACTCCGCCATGATCAAATACTCTGATAGTGATTTCATTAGATAGAGCGGGGCTAAATATTACTATATGATACTAAATGATACTATATACTAGAAATCCCGTCGGTTGGGTGAGATGATTGATACACCAAGCATCAGATAAGACGTAAATCAAAACTGCGTCAAGGGGCAATGTTCCAAAAAGGGAGTGGTGTCGAAAAGTAGTGTCGAAAAAGTAGTGTCAGCGGATAGTGAAGGGGCAATGTTCCAAAGAGGGAGTGGTGTCGAAAAGTAGTGTCATGATAGCTCATCTGGAAGACAGGATCAGCTTGGTAAACTCGAACATTGATGCCATCCGAGCCAAAATTTCGAACTCAGAAGAAATGCTTACGTATAATGTTTGGAGACACTGAAGCATTCCTTGAGAAATTCCGAACATGTGCACGTACTAGAAAATACGGAGCACAGGCTTTAGACAAAGACTTTTACTCTCGAGAGCCGTCTAAGCTACTATTCAAGAAATATGATCTTCTTACAGTGCAAAACTTATATCGCTATAGAAGTATATAGTATTAGTGCATTTGAAATTAAGTTTGAGGTCTGGTGTCATTTAGTTTCGGCTCATCAGTTCTTATCAAAATTAAAAATTGTCTTCACGTCAAAGTCTAATTGTAGAATAAGTCAAGTCAACCCGACGAATTTGAATCTTTTTCAATGATTAAGTGGAAAATGTTTCAGTCCCGGTCCCAGTTACAGTCCGGGTCCCAGTTACAATCCCGGTCCCGGTTACAGTCCTGGGCCCAGTTACAGTCCCGGTACCGGTTACAGTCCCGGTCCTAGTTACAGTCCCGGTCCCGGTTACAGTCCCGGTCCCAGTTACAGTCCCGGTCCCGGTTATAGGTAGTCCCGGTCCCGGTTACAGTCCCGGTCCGGGTTACAGTCCCGGTCCTGGTTACAGTCCCGGTCCCGGTTACCGTCCTGGTCCTGGTTACAGTCCCGGTCCCAGTTACAGTCCCGGTACCGGTTACAGTCCTGGTCCTGGTTACAGTCCCGGTCCCGGTTACAGTCCCGGTCCCAGTTACAGTCCTGGTCCCGGTTATAGTCCCGGTCCTGGTTACAGTCCCTGTCCTGGTTACAGTCCCGGTCCTGGTTACAGTCCTGGTCCCGGTTACAGTCCCGGTCCCCGCACTTTTTGCTGATCCCGGTCCCGGTCCGGGTCCCGGCTGAAAAAGCGATCCCGGTCGATCATTGAATACAACATGGATTACTATTAAATATAACATAGAGTACAATACAACATACAACTCATGACTATGGTAGATCAGAAGTATTGTATATCAGGAGGGTCAAATCATGTTCTTCAGACTCTGAAAAAAACGTTCTGATGAACCATAGTAGTGCCCTTATGTATTGCCCTAATGAAATGCTCCAATGTAGTGCCATCTTTACTAATTTAGTGATCTTATCACTGATGTGATGACCTAATGTAATGCTCAAATGTAGTGCCCTGAATGCCCCTACGTAGAGCCCTAACGCAGTGCCTTATGCACTGAGGTTGTGCCCTGAGTGCCCTAATGAATTGCCCCAATGTAGTTACCTGTTCACTAATTTAGTGCACTGTTGTCGTGCCCAAATGTAGTGCCACAATGTAGTGCACTGATGTAGTGCCCTGACGAAAGGCCCTGTACCCTGACGTAGTGCCCTAACATAGTGCCCTGACAGTGCCCTGTACCCTGACGTAGGCCGTGTAGGAGGGGAATGTTCGTTCATGAGGGGGCAAACAAGTGTCGGTGGATTGTGCCGGTAGATTGTGCCGAACGAGTACCCGTGGATTTCACCCTCTCCGGCTCTTTAGGCACTTGTGAATGAGCGATATGAAAGCAGTGCCCTGTGCCCTGAGTGCCCTAAAGCGTCACAAGGTTGTCTCTTTGATCTGAACTTGTGATTTTATTTCCAAATTGATGGTTTATAGTTATAATACCAATTATACCTCCAAAGACCTGATTAGCTTATTAGGCTACTGATTCTAATTAAGGTGAATATCTTGTGAGCTGATGTAGTGATGCAGATAGGCTGTTTTTTCAACGGGATGTGTTACCATGGTTTATGATGACTGTAACTCTTTTCTCGACCCAATTAATAATTGATTGATTAATTGATCAACTATTCAATGTAAGCTCAACAGTCAAAACGCCCGAATTTCAAACTCACAGTGCTAACAATAAAAAAGGGTGATATTTTTCTCAAAATCTAATAAGATTCGATTGTTCGTGGGGAGTTCGGCAGTTAGTGGCTGGACGGCATCACCCTATCTGGTCAAAAGTCCAAACCACCCACCCACCCACCAGATAGCGCCATGTCAGTAACTGGACACCCAAAAATAAATTTAGACCCACCCCCATAATAGCCAAAATACGCAGTTTTTTCAATCCCATTATGGTTATTTTCAACAGCTCTTTCAATCCGATATAGTATTCAAGAGTGCCTTCGTACTTTGTATTGTAGACAGACCACAGGCAGACTGACGATGACCATTCTTTTGATCATAACCTGCAATATCTTACTCTTGGAAATACAAAAAGCATCTTGAAAGACCGTAAAAATTAATAGAATGAGGTGATATAATTCAATCAGTTTTATGATGCTTCTTAACTTAGTATAGGTATGCATGTATGGTAGGATAGTTATCACTGAAAGCACAAGTTCATCATCCAAAATAATGCATCGGATAATCCATAGTAGACTATATATTAGATACAGTAGGTACTACTCATGCACTATAAACCATAGGTTATAACTGGGTGCGGACCGGCTATCAAGAACTACGATAGTATCATCCAAGGTACCTACTGTATCATACCATCATAGTATGATACAGAACCTTGAAGAGCAAACGTCACTGAAGTTATACTTTTGCCGCATATCTATTTGTGTGGTAATCAATTTCTAATTCAATTATTGCAACAGTAACACTATCCGCTGTCCGCTGATACGATATGTCAAGTGAAGCGAGCTTTTTGAACAGTGACGGAGTAGCAACAAAGGTCACAAGTATTGGTATAAGAAGCGAAAGCTCGTAGAATCGAACCTCAATTGCCGCCACTATCCACTGTTTTTGTTTTGTAGTGCTGAACCAAACTAGCAGTTCACTTAGCTGCATTGATAGAAAATGACTCTAGTAAATCATAAGGTACGTTCAATATACCTATAAGAAGTGTTTTTCATTCATAAATCTGAGGCATGAAATTATATGTCAAAGTGCAGTCAAAATTAAGATTTTCACTCATTTCAAGTGAAAAATTTTTCAATTTTGACTGAAATTATCCCAAATTTTCGTCCACATAGCGTCTGTCGCTATCTGGTCACAGGGTCAAAGGACCCACCCACTCCCCATGTCGGTAAGTCTAATGCCGTCCATCCCACTTACTGCCGAACCCCCCCGGATTGTTTCTGTTTGCGGCATCTGGCGTTCTTGATTCCATACTCTATGATATGAAAAAAATGTGGCATATTTGACTGGCTACTGCCACATCATGCAGGTAGAAACACTGCAACTTTTTTTCCTGATGTGGCGGCAGTCAGTCAAACTTGTCCCATTCTTTTTCATATTGTAGAGTTTAGAATAAAGAACGCCAGATGTAGCGAACAGAAACAACCAAATCTTATTCGGTTCTGGGATTTTTGTGAAATATGATGACCATGATTTTGGGGTATGTCACTGAGAATTCATATTCAATGAACAAGTAAAATTACAGGCGGTTTCGTGCGACCAGAAGAGTGCTGCAACGATTATTCTCCATTTGTACGAGGAAGAAGTTGAGAGTACAGTGAAGGACCTCAACTATCTTTTCAATGTGACATCAGATGATATCTCTTCCAACATAACGAGTACATTGCTTACAGATTAATTATTTCATCTTGAGGGTAAACCATAAAATGATCCGATAATATTCTAGCATGAATCTCTATTCTCTAGGTTTGAATACCATGATGGGGCAAGTGAATGCTGCACTGAAAGCAACGGATCATGACCTCATTGCATGGAACACTACTCTCAGTCAAGCGATGGACCAATTTAGTATTTCCTCTCAAAATATGTCTGACACGATTAACATTGCAAAGGGTAGACTCGATGATGAATTAACTGCTTTGCAAGGTAATATTTAGCAATTATTGGGATTCATTATCAGATTCTATCTTTGACGCAGTTCGGGTGCAGTTAGACAAAATTCTGAGCAAAAGTGGGTGCAATTGACGCCACTAATTATTCTTTTCAGTTTCAATGACGAAGCTTTGGGGGACTCTTAGTAATGTATCAACACATTTAAACGACACCCATTTCGACTTCACTGCACTCCGTCTTTCCCTATCCAACTTTTCTGGCACAACGGAGACTGCACTGACGAAGCGGATATCTTCACTCAGTGATATTCTGAGTGAAAAGTCGACAAACGGTCACATGACTCCCGACAATTTGTACGAGTTTGCTGCAATCTTTCTTCTGGCACTAGGAATGATCAACATTGCTGACATTGGACGACGACTTATAAAATACAGTGTGCAGAGTTCTGGCACCACTCTAAAATATGGTACCGACTAGAAACATCTCTGAGAACTTGGAATGAAAGCTGTGATCCACTTTTTTAGTCCATGGCAGTTGTGTGGTCATCAGGGAACTAATTGCCAAAAAGCCAATACCACTTCCACGGTACTTGTTTAGGTCCCCATAAACACCTCCTAAGTTTGTCGCGGTCAACGAGGTGGAGAAATGCTATTTTTGGACCACGTCCATCTGGAGCGTGCCTTCTATGCAATGAGAGTCTGGTCATCTCCTCTCCTGAGGAAAATGTTGCTAAAAGGGTCATTATAAGATTTGTAATTATGTCCATCGTATCCATCAATAAGAAAATGTCTAATGCACGTCTAATGCACGTCTAATGGATGTCCATTGGATGTCCATAAGACACTCCACTCATCATGGCAATTTGCTATTTTTGTCCAGTGTACCTAATTTGTCCATTTTCATTTTTCGATGATCAATGCACATGTTCAATGGACATGTTCAATGGACACAATGGACATCGATCTTGTGCATCTGGGTGGACACATTGGACATATCTACAAATCCGCCCTTGTTGATGGACATCAAACTGGTAATTCAGTCCAATGGACACATTGAAAAAATGTTGACCAATAGACGCAATGGACACAGTATGCCCATAATAATATGCTCATTAGATAAACTTAGGAGGTGTTTATGGGGACCTAAATGAGTACCACAGAAGTGGAATCAGCTTGTTGGCAATTAGTTCCCAAAAACGTCACTTTTCTGCACAATTTCTATGGACCATTTTAGTTGAAAAGTACCTTGTACTGTCAACTACAATTAGTATTGATACTTGTGCCCTTGTGGTTGACTAGCTCACTCCAAAGAGAATGCAGATGGAGACCATGGTTAGCCACGTTCAATTGCGAATGAAATCTTTTAATGGCTTGCAAATACTATTATTACTCAAATATACTCCATTGACCAGTTTAGTTAGCCCAGGTAAAAATAAGAGTTGAGGTAATAAACTTAAGGCTTGAGGTAAAAATAAAAGTTAGGGATATGGTTAGCGCTAGGGTTAAGATTATGGTTGATGTTACTGTTAGGACTTAGGGTTACAGTAAAGCTGCCTGGGCATTTGACAGTCTGGAGGAAGTTCGAGCCAAAACGCGGCGTCATTCTGCTTTTGAATTCCTGCTTGTTACATGATCTATATTATAATTTGGTTGTTTGATTGTCTTTATGTCCGTCACTAAATGCACGCGCTGATTTTGAAGTTAAAGTGAGCGTTGCCATGGACACGTGCTACTACTGTAATAGTGAACTGGGAGCTTATTTCTGATGATGGTGCTCTGATAACGTTTTAGTTTTCGTCGATGGGATGAATGCAAGTAGGTTCTGATTCGAGCAACGGTCAAATTTTTTCTTGAGTTGACAGTCATTGCTTCTGCTCTGCAGTTAGGTATTCTTTTCGACTCATGGTAAAATACGATGTTATTTTCAGTAACAATACACTACGCAAATTGAAACGATTAACGAAAGTCAGACAACTGGGCAAGCACCATTTTCTGTGCTTATTCGAAGAAATGGTCGAATTGTGAGCAAGTGCTCCTTCATAAAATCATTGGTTCAAATAAGTATGTTGGATTTTGATCACAGGTCATGGTGAGCTGTCGTTATAAAGTAACGTCCTGGTGTCTTTCCAATGGGGAGCGTATCACGTAAACATGGCGGGTTTTCTAGTCCCTATTATAATTTGGTTGTTTGCTTGTCATTCTGTATATCCGTCACTAAATGCACGTGCTGATTTTGAAGTTTAAGTGCGCGTTGCCATGGACACGTGCTGCTACTGTAATAGTGAACTGGGAGTTCATTTCTGATGATGGTTCTTTGATAACGTTTTAGTTTTCGTTGATGGGATGAATGCAAGTATGTTCTGATTCGAGCAAAAGTCAAATTTTTTCTTGAGTTGACAGTTATTCTTTTCGACTCATGGTAAAATACGATGTTATTTTCAAAAACAATTTGCTGCACAGTGCACAAATTGAAACGATTAACGAAAGTCGGACAACCGGGCAAGCAACTTTTTCTGTGTTTATTCGAAGAAATGGCCGAATTGTGATCAAGTGCTCCTTCATAAAATCATCTTTTTTAAATAGGTAAGTACGTTGGATTTTGATCACAGGTCATGTTTAGCTGTCGTTCTAAAGTAACGTCCTGGTGTCTTTCAATGGGTAGTGTATCACGTCCACTTGGCGAGTTTTCTAGTTTGTTATAAAAGTAGTACTCTGATCCATTTATCATATTCACTATGCCTCTCCAATCATGTCTTTGTGACATAAAGTGTCCTAAAAGTTGGTTTTTCAGCAGCCAGAATCGAATCCCGATATTAGAATAGAGTTTTGACATTACCCTGAGGCTCTAGGCCCAACCACGCCCATTTGGACATATTGAGTCGCCTGATATAGGTACTAGGTCATTCAATCATTTTGGAATAGTGTAGGACATCAAACTAGTGCTTTTTAGACACACTGGATTCCTGATGTTATTTTCACGTTTGGGCTCAACTTTTAGTTAGAACCACGAAGGCAAAATTTCATAAATGGTTGATTCCATGATGGTATCTATCTGTTTGGGGCAGCAAAATAGTGGTTATTTGGCCCCTGAATCGATTTCCAGCGTTATTTTTTGGTTTCAACCCTATCATTGTCCTATAGTCTAGACCTAGCTTTCTCTAATTGCAGTGAGAAGTAATGAAATGAGGACAAGGGAGATTGAAACGCGTTCATTTATAATCGCTTATTATCGATAAATTGTCGAATTCTTTGAGATTTTTTCAAAAGCCGCTTTTGAACCGATTTTTCAATGATATGAAACGATAGTTATCGACATTTTAGCGCTTTACACTTCA
The DNA here is from genome assembly GCA_946803715.1 of Beroe ovata. Taxonomy (NCBI): domain Eukaryota; kingdom Metazoa; phylum Ctenophora; class Nuda; order Beroida; family Beroidae; genus Beroe; species Beroe ovata. The sequence continues at coordinate 22,007 of CAMPET010000444.1, forward strand.
GAAAATAAATCGGTATTAATCGACAACTATACGCTTCTAGCGGCATCGTTTATGCGCACCTTTAAGACGCTTTTGTAGATGCTTATAAACGCTTTAGAATTAACGAATACCATGACTATCCGCCTGGTTTCTCTGATAGCGCAAAAGCGAGTATAAACAAATATTAATCGCTTAAATATCGATTTTCAAAAATGGATCTATTGTTGCCAGTGGAGTGGTATTATCGAATATACCTAAGTGCTTAAATATCAGGTCGTTATTTTATCGATACTGTTGATCATAAAGCAGTATTATCGCTTTAAAAACGATACAAGTGTGAAGAATCAGGGGGCTGGCAAGCCCCCCTCGGCATCTGTAGCTAAGCCTAATGTTGAATGTGCGAGCAAAAAGGGCACTCTTTTCGAGCTCGCGTGAGCTTTGTGAACTTTGTGTGTTTATGTAAAGCGCGAAAAGCTGTGGCGCTTGCCAGACCCTACTATATGTTTTTACAGACTCGCCGAATTTCGACTGTCAATAACAACAAAAACATTCATCCGATTGTTATGAAACTTTGTTTTCCGTCTATTTAGAACATAGAAAAGTAGCAACCAAAATTTCAAATCAATCAGATGAAAAATGACTGAGTTATAACAATTTGAAATCGACAAAATCGAGGTTGTTCTTAATAGGGTTGATTACGGTTACAATTATCAGGGCGCTGGCAAGCGCCCGCAGCCGCGGAAAGAAAATGGGCGTGGTCCCAGCCCGTGAGCACTTGCACTGCCTGAGGGCCGATGGCAGTGCTGGTTCAGCAATAAGCGTTGGGAATTTTCTTTGCGTATCGCGTTTGAGAAAAAAGGACTATTTCTGTTTCTGTTTGTGGGTGTTTGTGATGATTGACTGGATTGAGCTTAAATGAAGATTGGCCTCATAAAACAAATTTTTTTTGTTAATATTATTATTCATAAACTCATGACATTAGCAGCTATGATCCTATAAGGATATATCGAAAAGATACAGGAGGGGTATGACGAGGGAACTTCACAGCTACACAAGTTGGTCAAGATCAGGGTCACACGCCCATACAATACATCAACCATCACATCATTACAGGTTATTCATTATTCACCTAGTTTTTCAATCGAATTATGTAGTGTAGAAAATCACAACACTTTTATTTCCAGGTGAAAAATGGTGTTCTGGATCAGGATTCGAGTGTTCAAGTGGGTGCATCAGTATGCATGCAGTATTGTCAGAGAAACACTACATCTTGGAAAACAGTCAATAAATTTCGTGGAGCTCAGTGAATGTTGTAAGTGTCGGACAAGTCACGTCTTCATTGAATCACAGGTAAAACAATTACTGTTGTGATATTAATGATTTCTACGGAAAAAGTAAATGACTTGTAAAAAAATTGAAAAAATTAAATATTTATTTAATATAATTATAGTCAAAAACAATTGAAGTTGTTTGGGTTTCGCAGCCACTTAGTAGTTCCCCTTAAATACTGTGATAAGTATGAGCTTAGTTTCTCGCCCATCCGTGGCGGTGCCATTTCCTTGCAAGAACTCACCTCGAATATCGGAGCCAAATTGATGATGCTAGGCGTGTATCTGCCTAATTGATGCCCTTCGAACATAAGAGTATCAGGCTGAGTTTCTTTCCTGTAACTTCAGCTCACCGCCACGGATGGGCGAGGAACTAAGCTCATACTTATCACAGTATTTAAGGGGAACTACTAAGTGGCTGCGAAACCCAAACAATTTCAATTGTTTTTGACTATAATANTTTCAAATTTATGGGAAAACCAAGCGTCTGGGGGCTTAGCGACCTTGAGACCACTAATATAAACATGGCCATTGCGGTTCTTTTGCGCTAAAAATAAGGTCTCTACGACCTCCAACAACGGAGTTACAATAACGGCGCTATATCTCATTGCGCTGAGAATGGAATTTCAGTTTTTTCAATTTCATGGCAAAACCAATCATCGGGGGGCTTAATGACCTTCTGACCACTAATATAAACATGGCCATTGCGGTTCTTTTAAGTCTATAAAGAAGTCTCTAGAACATTCAGCAACCGAGATATGATTTTTGGCTCCGGGCAGGTTGAAAATTCAGTTTTCTCGATTTTTTGGTGAAACTGAGCAACTGGGGTCTTAGTGACCTTCAGACAACTAATATAAACATGACCATTGCGGTTCTTTTAAGCTAAAAACGAAGTCTCTATCACCTTCAGAAGCCGAGATACGTAATATGCCCATATAAGGAATTGGGCGTGGCCCAAAAAACCATCGCCCCCATGAGCTCGCTTGGTAAACTTTCTTTTGTGGTTTCCTAACACCCAATACAAC
>CAMPET010000445.1:11515-31528 GCA_946803715.1 Beroe ovata
CCCCTCCTCCCTCCCCTATTGTTTTTCCTCTAACTCCACTTCCCCTCCCTTCCCCTCTCCCCTGTATGATCCGTGTATATCCCGCAGGTTGAGAATTATGGAACACAAGGTGGATACTATCCACAAGATGGCTGCCAGTACTCTTACCATCATTAGGGTGAGTGATTATATAAGAGTCTGAGAACTTTCCATTATTTCGCTTGGGGTAATAGCTAGGCTAGAGGGTTGACCATTAAATTGACAATTCGCAATTAGCGAGTAAAGTTTAACTTTATCGGGCATAACTCCCTACTTCCCTCCCAGATTTTCCTGGCGATTGTGGTTGTCTACACACTTTTCATCATCCATCAAGAGTACATGTTCTTGCAAGAGTCGCAGGCTGTGGAACAGGAACGGAATAGCGAACTGTGAACACTATAGTTTTACATACTATTTCATGACTTGAGATTTTAGTTTGAACCCACAGTTTTGATTGGAACCCACAATAGGCATCCGCAATATTATGCGCGTGAAGTTGAACTGACGATGGTTTTACTTTAATGTGCGTTCTGAATTTAATGTGATAGCTGTGATGTGTTTTACTCAACGGATTTATTCCTAAATTTTCAATTTTGTGTAAAATAGTCTGAGGAACGATTTTGTTGATCGAAATATTTTCTTTCTTGTTGATTACTCAATAGATAAAAAAGGATAACGTCCCTTTGATAATGCGATATATTTCGTTGCGTGAGTGTGTGTGTGTGTATACAAAGATGAATTGACGCTGTTGCTGTTTTTATTGATACACACGTGTTTTACTTGTCTGAATCCATATCTGTACCATCACATAATGGGAGTTCCGAAAAATAATGCTTATCGATTTCGGCATTTCCAAAATCGGCCTCTTGCATCAATTGACCATGCGTTGCCATGGCAACATTAGTATTTCGTCATGATTATAGGTTACCATGGCATAACGTCATACGCGTGACGTCATTCACGTTCACACGTGTAGCCCCATCAAATTCACACGTGTCTGGGTTAATATGTGTGTGATAGGCTTCTCTTCCCATCCCTGATAACACATGCCGTGTGTTTTGACAGCCCTCACACACACAAGGAAAAACATTCAAAAATACCCAAAATATCTGCAAATGATAAGACAGTGACACACATTCCCCCCACATTTTCCCGTTTTTGTCCTATCAGTTGATAATCGCATTCACGCATAGAATTATGAATGAAGTATTGCCACACTGACCATATCTCTAAGCCTCTTACTCAAGCGCATTTCCATCCACTAAATCATACAGCTAATTACAGGTCATTAACTGTACTCATTAGCTAATTAATTACCCCTCAATGAGCACTCTTCTCTCTTGAACATGGGTCATACTCACACACGCATATCAAGTGACTAAACACTTGATTTACATTTGTGCAGCTATAGTGTATACTTCCATGTTTGAGTGAGCTCATAACGGAAACTTATAGTTTAAATATTTCTGTAATTAGTGTGATAATTAATTGATGCTCTGCAGTTGTAATCGTTCAATAAGTGAACCCTCTGAGGAAGCATTCAACATAACATCAAGCATACGATAACCGTCTTAAGTCTCATCATCCCATTTTATGCGATCTTTATTTTCTTGAAGTTTGATCTCAATTAAGCCTAAGTTAGTTTCCGAATTTGTACAAAATTCGTATGAAATGAAACAAGTATTTAAAAAGCTCGATTAAAGTAGAAATATCACAGGAACGATCAAATTCAAATTGCTTAACATATCAAACTACGTCTAAATATACGAAACTAAATACCATTTGCATCAAATATGTATCAATTACCTCATTAATAATTTGAATAAATTAACAGCTAATTTTACAATTGATTTAAGTCCAATCTGATGATCAAGTTTCAGTTATCGTTATTTTCGGACGTGCAATATGTTTATTATTTGATTTAATCCTCGTTAAAACATTAAATGGATCTACTACAATAGCTAGGATATATATTTTATTGTTCGATAGGTACCAATTAAACCATCATGTGCTTTGTATGTGTGCGTGTTTTGTGTGTATGTGTCCATTTGAGCTGCCATTTAACCGGGTACGACTTGTAGAATCGTGTTTCAAACTATTTAGGAGTGTCGTTTTGGATCGTTGCCTGCTACGTGTAGTGTTTGTTGATGCAACTTTCAACCGAATATTGACAACAACCAATTACTGAAAAGTCTGTTTCATACAATCTGGGTTGAATTTATTATCTGGATATCCAGGTTTATTCAACCCAGCTGGCATAGATCAATAGACTACCTGACTACCTATCAGGATTGGCTATATATTTGTTGGCAGGAGTCCAGGTTGTTATGGGGGACAAGGTTGTGGTGGAGTTACCGAGACAGAGGAGCAACAGCTTGACAGAGCTACTGGACCGGAGACAGTGGATAGCAGAACAAAGTCGACGGGGAGAGGATATAAAACCCGTCATGCAGGTTTGATAGTGGTGTCAGTGTCATGAGATGGGAGAGGAGAAGGGGTGGATCAGAGTCAGAGTGGGCAGTGGATCAGTGTGGGAACCGGAAAGTTGTGGATGGGGGTGGGAAAGTGGTTCAGAAAATGTGAACTTCATCTTATTCCAGGTGTTTAACCCACTGATAGAGTTTCAAGAAATCCCTATCTCAGAAATAATCAGATACCAGGATGTTTTCCATGAGTGAGTGAATGATACAGATGATGAATATTTTCTTGATCATCGATAATGATATGTTCTCTCAGTCTCAGTCTCATCTATAGATTATGATGAGCATTTGTATCCCAAGTTGAAACTGTGAATATATGGCTTCATGTTAAGGGTGAAAGTTGAGATATCCTAATTTCAGCTGCGACACGAACTCAAAGGGTTTTCTCACGATGGAAGAACTGAAGAGTGCGATGAGGAAGTTGAACACTGTCCTAACTCACATGGAGTTGATACAGATAATCAGAGATCTCAACCCAGAGAACGAGAAACTCATCAACCTCCGAGAGGTAAGGGGGACAGTAGAGGTTGGAAGGGGTGTCAAGATTCTTTCCCCCCACGGGAGCTGGGGAAAGAATCGGGGGAGAGGAAAATAAGAATTGGGAGGGGTTGGAATTCACCTCGTTACAGAATAAATATAACCATTTCTGCCCCCCACAGTTCATCTCAATCTATAAAGTGTTGGGGGCCGCAACCCCCTTCAAGTACAACCACCACAAGAAGAGGATAGTCAACCAGGTGGAGGTGGGTAAAGTGGGAGTGGGAGGGGCGAAACACTTCTTCGAGGATAAGGCTGCACGGACAGTGTAAGTGAATAGCTATTGAACTGAGTGTCATGAGTGTTATCCTGTCGTGTGAGTGTCATTTTTATCACTATCAATATCATGACACAGATATCGTGAGTATATGATACGATTTACTACCCTATTTGAATTTGAACAGGGCAGAGTATTTCTCATCCCCCCAATATCAGGGAATCTCCATTCCAAACTGAACTACGTCTGGAAAAGGAGAAGGTACAGCGAGAACGGGAAAACGAGGAAAAGAGGAGACGAAACCTCACGGCCAAAGCCTCGGCATTCGGGGAAGTGAAGCGATCCAAAACACCAACAGTCGAGGTTGACCAAGCTCTCAGCAAACTGAAAATCAGGAAGATCAAATCACGGCCGTTGAACAGTGAGAGGAGTGAGGATGGGGTGGTGGCTGAGAACTCCGGGCTTATTAAATTCGGTCGCGCTGATCGGTATCGGCACACCTCTGCTCACTACTCCAGTGATAGTGGACTGGGAGTGACAGTCTCCAGATCAGTTTCATTGGGGAGTTACACGCATGGCAGTCCGCCTCACACATAAAGACACGGTGTGACAAACGCTAAAACTTGTTTTAGTTGGAGGTGAAAGTGTGGAGAGGGTGAAGAATTGCATGAGTTGTTGACTCAAGATAGAGCCCAGAGGGGGGCAGCTGAGCCGCGAATCTTAGTGCGTCATGGTGTTATCATAGACTACCATGGGTGTTCATATAGATCGCGATGCTTGGCCATGGTAATTACTGTTCAATGATCATTTGGATGCCAAGTGTCGATGACAGCCAAATAATAGTATGAAACATATAAGCCATAAGGCTGCAGCATGAGGTCAGACCACTGACAAGGGTTCTCTAACTAAAAACAATTCCCGAAAATCTAGCTGAAAATCTTTCTTTACAAAAACTAAAAACTTAAATCTGCTTGCCTTTTTTAATATAAATGCTGATATCTTCCAATTCGTCATTACTTTAGCTAAGATATCTCAATCTTCCTAACAAAAAATTTAAACTGGCCGCTTTTCTTTAAAAAACTTCATCACACACACAAACACACACAAAAACACATACACACAGATATCTTGTTTACAATTCACTGGATTCCAGCATGCAGAGCAATATTATAATTCCAATGGATAATCATGCAGCTGTGCAGATTGCCCGATTAATAATACGAATCTGTGCAGAAAGTCGCAGTAAGGGGGGTCGCAGCTAATGTATAGTCCACAGATTCGATATCTTATGATACCGTCTATGTCTGATCATCATACCGTCATGTGCCTCTATACATTTTGTATCACGTCTCCATATATCTACCGAAAGCCCATACCTACAGAGTACAGGCGCTACCGAGTACCGAATGCCGAGAGCCCATGCTGCACACTACCCGCGAGTGCCCATACACTACTGACAGCCCATGCACACTATCGTCCCTTTCCCGCCCGTGAGCTCTTCTGACCGAGTTTGTTGTGATCCTCTAGGATCTGTGGATTGATCTGGACGATCTGCTCCTGCCAATACTTCTCCCGGGCGGCATTCTGAAACATTTAGGTAGTAAGGGGACCTTCATCAGGCGCTAAAATAGTACACTCGCAAGCATACTCATAGCGACCCCTGATCCTAGCATCGTCTACGGAGAACGATGATTTGGTTCATGTAATGTAGTTCAATGTTCAATATATTGTGGGGATAGCTGGGTTATGCCAGACTAGACGTGTTCAATATGTGATAGAGCTGCACTGATATTGAGTGGAAATTATAACCTCAATCTGACAAATGTGGCTCAAATTCATGTGTGGGCGACAGGCGCGGTTCATTTGTGATATTTCAAGATGACATGAGCACCCGCCAAACTCCTTTATAATTCAGACATTTGTGTGACCCCAATAGGCGCGTGTTGGGTCAGACAATATATTTGCAATTGCGTACATACGAGAATTTCATTCAGTCAGACTTTACACTGCTATGATCACTGCTCAGCTTGCACACGCGTTCGCAATACCGATACGTAAAGTTTCAAAAAACTGCACGTGAATATCATATTGACTCAAGCTCACCTCGGTTTTGAAGTGATCCGCTAGGAGGGTCAGTGCCTCGCCCAATTGTTGGAGTGAAGACTCGTCATGGTTCACCTGACTCTTTAACTTGATCACCTCTTCCATCATTTCATCCGCCTGTGTGAAAAACGAGGGAAGATAGTGATAGTTAACGGGATGATAGGTATTTGAAATTGATGAAATAGAAGTAAGAAGTCAGGACAGGTGGGAGAATCGAAATTTTTGGGTTTGAACTTATCGAGTAGAAATTTCTGATCAGGATTCGTTTGAAACACTCACTTACCCTCTGAAAATCCCCAATCTTGATAAGGAATCTGCCGAATTTGCGGAATGCCCATTCTCTTTCCACGGGATTGGGAGATTCCATCACGTTGTTGAACATTGTTTCCGCTTCACTCTTCCTATTCAGTGAGCAGTATATCTCAGCTAGGTCGAGAGATATGGTCGTGGATTCGTTGTATGCCAATTTGAGGGCGTGCTTCAGGAGTTTAGCTACCTGAGGGTAGGGTTTGGGGTGAAGAGATGGTGGAACAATCATGGTTCCCCCACCAAGGGATTGAACACATGCTTGATCACCGAAATATAACTTTTTTGGAAGGAATCAGACAAATAGTTAAGTCTATTAGTATTAACAGAGTTGTAAACAGTGCAGACAGACCGTCTCGTATCGAAACTGATCATGGTGTACCTTGATGAGGCCCTCCTTGAGTTCATCATCCCCCTCAAACACGAATGAGGGTGTCTTGTGCCCCTTGGAGCTGTGTTTGACACTCTTCTTCCTCTCTCGATGCTCCTATAGGATACCACATGGGGGATAAGAGTGTTTTACAGAACAATCAAACTCTGGATTTCTACCGCGTGTCTCACTGTCTAGTGTCTACTAACGAGAGTTTATCATTATGGATCATGATGCTTAAATCTTTCTCCCGCGATATAAGTTGGTGATATTTAGGATGATATCTCGAAGTGCACATGGCGCAACCAGTAAGCAACACGTGCGTGTGTGTTTTAATATCATACTTTAGGGATCAAGGGAAGAAAAGATTGGAGCTATATTATAACACCCTTATATATGCGCGCGGAGTAAAACGTTATTAATCACAGCTATAGCTGTTCCACACAGAGCTCCAGCTATTCCCCCCTCTCTCTCTCACGGTATATTAGAGAATTCTGTGCTACGATCTCACGACTCAGTTTACGGTGGCGCGAGCTATCAATCGCACCACTATGCGACACCTTTTTAATAAATCATTCCCTCTCTCTCTCATATCATATATAGTACTCGCTATTATAGTGTAAACAGCAGTTGATATATTCTTGCCTGAGCGTTTTACCATGGCAAGGTTGATATTGGATTATTTTCTTGTAAGTCATCTGGAGCGTTGTAGTGGTATAGTAGGAGCATATTTCATACGTTGCTCTTTCAGTTTCATAAAATATTGCTCCTTCATAATATTCCTCCACCATCATCAACAGAGGGAAGATGGAATAACTATAGTGCAAAATTAAAATCGGTCTGTCGCTGGGCAAAGTTTACTTTTCTCGCGTGACACTATGTTTTGCGACAACCGCGACATACGCGTAACCCCAATGGCCAATATCAACCATGTTGCGATAATTAATTCACAGCCGGTCCAGCTAATCCGAGTACGTATGTTAATCCGAGTACGTGTGCAAGGATTGTCGTGGGGAGCCGTGTTTGTGTTTGTGTGTGTGTGTGTGTGTGTGTGTCTGAGAGTTGTCGCCGTAACAGTGAATCTCACAAGACGATCACACCGCTTGTTTTCCGTTATAGATTTATTAAAATCGGAACAAATTGTCGATTATATTGTGTGTGTGTTTGTGTTTTTATAATAACAGCTGTAGGTATATACATGGTTTTATTTTAATTTTGTTTACGAGATGGACTTGGAGTAAGGGTCAAAAGATCGAGAGGGTGCAATCTCATTATTTGAGGGTTATTACAGTTAATTACAACTACATGCATCATATATGCATCCATGCGTGACCCATGCACCATCTACACCATACAGCAGCCCATCCAAAATAGTAAATTCACTGGTTCGGAATTCAACTTATGTTCTCATCAATATTATGCCGCATTTATATTGTATCTGACTGAATTGTGTATGTTTTAAAAGATATCGTATTTTCGTTGTGTGATTTTTAGATCGTTTTTCAATTGTATTTAAACTAAACGTGCTATTATCATGAAAATGTGAAGCTAGATACACATGCGTTGTTCCATTCTGATAACAGTTCACATAACAACGTCTTAAAACAATTTCGACACTGTAGCTGTTCTCACGCTATATTAGTACAGTGGTATAGCGCACATGCGTCATGCATTAATGTTACTGCACAATGCACATGCAATATGCATGCAGTTCAAACCTCGTCCCCTTGCATGAACGAGCACCACCCCATTATCTTACTTCCAGAAGCACATGCAGATCGCAGATTAAATGGGCACAACCCCTACTCCTACCGTACATAAACTGCACAGTGCACGTGCCACATTCCAAAAACTGCATGTGCCACAATCTGCACGTGCCACAAATTGCACGTGACACGAACACGTATCATAGCAACACCATCCGTACACATGGACATAGTTCCAACACACGTGACATCGCGCCACATCATGGCTCACCGCGGACATGGCAAGCAATGTATTCCGTTTGGGGAAGAGTTTACTAAGGGCGCCCCCTAGCAGAGCGCCGGCGGCGCCTGTCATTGGCGCCGGGACATCCTCGTCACTTTCATCATCCTCCTGATTATGCTGGTTATGTATGTCTCTTTATATCTCAGGGAAGCGATATAGAGCCAGAATTCGATCGGGAATCGATTCAGCGTCCAAAAATACGTAGTAATCGATGATATTTGCTTGAAAATTGGAGAAAAAATTTTCGTCGACTTTCTGATTGGAGTCTCGGTTGACTCCACACTTTTATACTCCGATTTTGAAGGTCTCTAATGGAGATTTCTCTGGCATTTTGGACGTAGAATCCGAATCTGTAGGAATTTCCGGGCTAACTGATCCGGAAATCAATGAAAATCCCAACTTCCTTTCAAGCACCGCAGCCATGAACTTGAGATTCGAAGTCACATGACATACGGGCCAGGGGGTGGTGAGATTATCACACTTGCGATTCTAGGACCTAAATTGGTATATTTTGCAGCAATATTTGTAACATAATCGATCATAGTAAATGCTCATATAATCAATCGCGGCTTGCGCAGATGCGTCAAATCTCTGCAGATGATAGATTATTATGATCATGCTTCATGTCGCTCCGTCATCAGCAGTAACTGACATCATGATGCATGGGTTGCGACAGTGATAAGTTGCTTATTATCGACTGCAACAGGATGGTTGCTATGGAAATCTAGGAGGTTGCTATATAGAAAGTTCCTATATTAATGTAGCTATTTGATGCTGCTGTGGTAATATTATCCAATTCCCATGAGTTGCTATGGCAACCGCGCATACCTGTTCAGCTATATCTACAGCTGGCAGCTGCTGCGTGGTCCCATGATCATCCCCTCCGTATGCTGTAGATGACGTCATGTGACTGTGTGATGCGGACGACCGGAATCTCTCATCATACTTCAGCTGCTCCCACCTATAGTGAACAAATCAGGATAGTGGATACATTAGGACTGGTAGGATAGGTATATTAGGATTTTGGGATTCAGGGGTGTGCGGTGTAAACTGTATAGCTATCATTGCACTACACTCACAGCGCGATCCTTTAAAATATAACGCGAGTATTTGACAGCCAATTAGTGTTACTCGAATCAAGTATTTTTATTTTAATCTGATTGTGCAATTAACACGCATTAAGTGAACTCAAAATCACCGCAACGCATTTTTGACGATATTAAAGAAAATTGTTTGAGACATTGCATCATATTCATAAAATCGAGTATTAACCTTTACTGCATGTTTTTAGGGACTGTCATTCAAGCTGACCACGGATTACATCATTTCATTCAACATAAAAGATATATGCCATTTGCCAAACGTAACTTCGCATTATCCACTGCCCGCGACCCCACTCTCAGAACTATTAAACCATGTTCCGACCACCATTGTAAGTCATGCACATATTTTACCACTGACTATATCATGTTAAACCGTTATTAAATAGGAGCATTCTATTTGACCGAGCTCACTCATTGCTGAGCTCTCTTTCTCTCCAGCTTCGCTACAATAAGGAAGGCAGGCACTGTCTAAAAATCAGAGAAATAATGAATAAAAATAATTTTCCCATCTTTTGTATTTGTTGTATTGCGCGGTGCAATCATTCGGAAACTTCCATTCTCTCCGGCGGATTACCCTGATATTATGCTAACGGACCATCTTCCTGACTCTATTATAGACCGCACCATATTAACTTAAAATCGTACCTGAGCTGTCAAACCATGCTGACCAGTCTTAAAACAGTTATATAATATGTAACTGTAGTACCACTATATTAATGTGGTACTGGTAGACATGCTCCACTTTGCCTCCTAGTTTGAGCAGCAATTTCAGCAGACCGCTTAATCTCGTATATTATGATCACTGCACTGTTCAGTGACTGCGCGCGCGGAGCGGTGATCAAAATATGTGTGATCGAGCTGTACACCTGTTATATCTAGCTTCACATGATCAGTATATATACGCTGGCAGCGCAGGTGGACGCGTTTACCATGTCTCAACGGGTATTATACCAGAGATGTCAAACCTAGAGGAAGTTGTGTTTGATAGGTTTGTCTTGTTACTACCGCGCATGTTCTCATGTTTACCAGCCCATGTTATTATCTTACCACTATCCAATATCCATACTGGCACATGTTGCTTTCATTATGGTAACCATACACAAGATGTTGTTATCGTTACCTTGCCCTTACCTTTCTATTTTGCCGTGGTAACAACGTTTGTGCAACCAGTACCACGGTTACAGCACACACACACACACACACATACACACACACACATACATACACACACACACCCAACATTGCTGCCACATATACCTGAGTATGGCTAGAGCGTAGGAGTGGTAGAGTGCTGAACTCTCCCTCATGTCTATGGCTTGTTTGAGGAGTTGTAGCGCCCCCTCTTTCCCCTCCAGCTCGCCCATGAGACGTTTCTCGTCTCCCAACTGATAAAGCGTCATCACACAACCTCCTGCAGAGGGGGGTGAGGAGTGAGGACTGAGTTAAGAGGGAAGGTGAGGAGTTACAGGGGTTGGTTAGGAAGCGTGAGGAGGGATGGGGTGCAGGATTGTAGGATAGGAGGGAAGGAAGATTCTCACTGTGGGGTTCTGGGGAGGAAGGACAGCTGGGGTATCACTTTGGGGTACACAAATAGGGGTTGCACACTTACTGGCGTGACTGAGAGCGAGGTCCATGTACTCGGCTGCCTCTGTTGAGTAGTCCTTGCCCAGTCTCCGGGATTTCTCGTTGAGTGCTCGGGCTAGCAACACCACTGCCATCACGTTGTTTACAGCTGTGAGTACGTGTTGTCACCATGGTAACAACTTTGCTTCGTGTTGTTACCATGGTAACTATGTTGGCAAATTGTGTTGTCACCAGGATGACCCTGTCACGTGTTGCTACCATGACACCAATGTTGTCATGTGTTATCACGGTGGGTGTGTTACGTGTTACTATGTTTGCTGAGTGATGCTGGTTGTCATGTCGGTCACACGCGTGATCTTCATACTCAATTCATAATCATTGCCAAGTGTCAAGTTGTCATCTTCCAAATTCAGTGAGCTCAGAGCACATTTGACGGATTTGAACACTCTCTTGGGTAAAGTACCAGTGACATATCATGAAACCTTTCACAAAGTTTAATTCCCCGCGCGACGCGAATTGAGTTCAGATCACGCTATACGCTTGATAATGGTAACCGTTTATAAGTGATGCGTTAAGCAGTTCGACGCGTGCCTCTGCCCCAACGATATTTCCAGTATTGAAAATATGAATACCGCGATAATTCGACACAATAAATACCCCCTCTGCAGTACTACCAACCGGCTCACGGTCACAGTAGAAATAAGTTTCAGTTACTCCCTTCCCTAACCCCCTCTACAACCTTTCCTTCCCTCGAATGCTGCATTCTCCCTCTCAATCAGCCCCCAGGAAATCCTACTCCTGGGGGAAGAGAGTCGGCCCTTTCTTCGCAATTTTCTGACACATACAGACACAATGTCCTCAGTCGCTGGTCCAGCATGTCCTTCACTACACAATGAGTAATTCCCCTCACTACTCAGTCGGTATTTCCCCTCACTACTCAGTGACTACGTTTGAGTAGTACTCACCCTTGTTATCTCGAGGTAGCGGAGATTCCCGGGGGTCTGGGGGAAGCTACACAGACATACACAGACATGCACAGACATACAGACATACACAGACATACACAGACATACAGACACAGACATACAGACACAGACACAATGTCCTCAGTGGTGGGTCTAATATCTCCTCACTGCTCAGTGACTAGGTGTGAACTGTGAGTAGTAGGTTCTCACCCTTGTTATCTCGAGGTAGCGGCGATTCCCGGGGGTCCCCCTCCCTCGCGAGGTTCAGAACGTTATACTCCGTGACGTACTTCCGTATGCAGGATATACCCTCGTTCAGTGTCTTGAGAGCGTTTGCCCGTCCCTGGTGTTTGCTCATACGAACCAACACTTCACCTGCATCGCGCGTTCAATGAGAGTTTGGAATATGATATTCTGAAAATGGTAATCGGAAAATGGCATTCAGGATTTCTAATACGTAGACAAATCGTCGTATCATGATAAAAAGAAGTATGGTTCAAACTCCCTTCTTCCCACCTTTCCCGAGGTAAGCGTCACAGTTGAGTGGGTCCTCCCCTAGCGCCAGGTCGTAATACCTGAGTGCGGCACAGCTAAGTCCCAGCTTGTTGTACGCCAGTGCCATCGTGTTCTGTGCCATTGACACAGGCATGTACCCGGGGGAGTGGGAGGACCGACTACGGACCTGGGGGAAAGTTAGAGGGATACTTATAGAGGGCCAGTACCTTAGGGGGAATCCGGGTATCTGCGATAGGGGGATAGGGGAAAAGTTGGGGATGCGATAAGGGGTGTGTGAGACTGATAGGGGATGGAGGGATACTGATGAAGGGAGATTTGGGATACGCTGATAACGAGGTACGTGGTCAGCACATAGCAGTTGTCTCACTATAACTGCTGGACATCAATGTCGCAATTACGGAGTTTCAGACATCGGGAAGTGAGCATCACACACAATATAGGATATCTTCTGTAGAGTAGTTCATCCCAGACGGAACTAAAGTTGGAGGCATCAACTATGCCCAATTTAGGGTAAATAACGCAGTCTGCAGTGCAATTGATATAAAACTCGACTCTCGAGTGTTTATAGTTAACCAAGGAACAGCTAGTTTATGTTACCGTTCCATTTCATGTATGGTGGTTTTTAAGTCATAAATTGTACTGTTACACACACCCCACACACACACACACAGTACACACACACAGTACACACACACACATATATATATATTTACACNCATCCACACACACACACACACACACACAAACACACACACACATGCACCATGTGAGATTGTGAGGAGCAAACACGTTCATAATTGATCGTTTAGACGCGCGGCACCGCTCTAAAACTTAACCTACGTATCTTCTGACACCTATATAATTGCTCCGTCGCTTGATACATATAATACCTCTCGTAGTATAATCACGGAGGGAGGGGGTTATCCCCATTACGATAGATAATTACACTGTGCAGTTTATCATTCCCGGTATAACACGTGTTGAAATTGTAGGTATGATCAATATGATTATCTTCCTTTGGGGAGGGGGTTGGGATTGATCGACTTCCATCCCTAATCCCATTCCCAGGTTGCGTACTCACTCTAACCTCCTTGAGTCGTCTAATGATTGGTTGAATTTTCACCTCTTCCCGAGTTTTGAGGAAATTCCGAGCTTTGTTCACATACGCAACCGTATCGTCAGGATTAATCTTGAGAGCCAGATCGAAGTACTTGTCCGCCTTGTCGAAGCGGTTGAGGGAGGACGCTAAATAGCCCAGGAGGTTGTAGTAAGGTCCTCGACACCGGTGTGGAATGACTGAGCACTCCATGGATATCAGGTCTAGGTACACCTGCAAGGTAGAAGGGTTGGAGACATGCACATTCCGCGCTATATTGCCCTTCTTTTCACAAGTTGAACTTTTTTGAGGATGTTTAGTTGATTTGATCAATAGAACATCTTCACGAATATACTTCTCATGATCTCACTACCGTAAATTTCAACCGATCCTCCTCACACATTAATAGTAACTTATGATGCCCACTACCCAGCAATAGCTACCCAGCAATCTTATACCTCGATAGAAACTTATTGCGACCCACTACCCAGCAGTATTCATTATTCTACCGCCCTCCTTGATTTTACTCCCCCCTCAGCTCGATCATTTGATACACATGTTCCCCGCACATGCACCCGGTCATAGCTTGATATTCTCGCTTGATATACCTTGATATTCTCGCTCGGGTAGGTGAGTCCCTGACTGAAGAGACAGAGGTGCTTGTCCAGGAATGATTTTATCTCGTACACCACATCGGTAACATCCACCGTCTGGTCTCCTCCCCGACTCTCTAATTTACCTGGATATGATACACGTGTGTTGCCATGGCGATATTTCCTATATTTGTGTTTCTATGGAGATATGTTAGTGTCAACCGATTGAATGGTTACTGATAGATCATTCAAATCTATTTTCCACCCCATCTTTAATTCTATCCTATAAAGTTTTTATTAGTTCTCCACACTGGTCGTACCGGTTGTTTACCATGACGTATATAACTCACGTTTGCTGTTGCCGAACTCTATGTTTATCTTGGCGAGCGATGCTCGTGGTCTGAGTAGGGAATCTGTAGTGGTGGAGTGGTCCAGGGTGGTAACTCCACCACCACCACCAATATGAGAACCACCCTCTCCTCCAAACTGGATGGTGCTCCGCCGAGAGTGGATGGTTTCTGTCATGGTGGTGACCTATTATTATAGTGCTTGATGTCAGAGGTTAGAATCATCAAAACTGGTTATAAAGGGGATTCATGATTGTGAAATGAACCGAAACTCCAATACAGAAATTCTTTTCAATTGATGATAATCGCGACAATGGTTCAACAATTAGAAAACTGCGCTAAAACTACAATAATTAACGAAGAGCAATAGACGTATATGTGATGGCACACTCACTCTTGCCATGTGTGTGTGTGTGTGGACAAGCAAAATTCTCTCTTTCTCTCATAACAAGCATAGTTTGAACGGCGCACACGTCTCTTCATTGTTTATGTTGCCGACACCATGATATTAAATAGTGCGGCGTAAAATTGATTAGCTGATTAATACTAACCGAGACCAAAAAAGCTTTGCTCTTTGACCCAATATATGTTATGTTTCAGGAAAAATAAGGGCTAATTTCACTACACTTTACTTATTTGCACACCTCAGATTTAACGATATGATTTTTTACAGCTGTGGTCTTTTATCGAGTCGATTGATCTTCTCATTGTTCTTCTTCTTTGAATTTTACACTAATTTCGGACCGTTTATAAACTTGAACAAAAGGAGGAAACTCAAAAATTAAAAATCTTTCGATACAATAGCGTGATTACAGGAGAATTTCATGAAACGTGATACCGATGTTTCTCACCGAAAGGAAGACCCGACATTCGACTGGATCTCGCATGAATGTAACAAATTTTACGAGTAACGCTTTAAAATACCGCATTTTTAATTGTTAATTCGAAAAAAACTGCCGTTTAAAAGAATTTGAGAAAGTTTATCAAAAACAGAACGTGTGTTTAACTGTATGAGAACCATTGTATAGTCATGTAACTGTGGTTTTATCGATTTGAAATCAATTCATTTGAAAAATACTTGATGCAGGATAACATTAGAATGTAAAATATTTGTTGACATGTTAATAAACTCAACTTGGACAAGTCTAAGAAAATGCATCAGGTTTGTACTGTAATGATTTAAAAGTGCTTGTAAGCGATGTTTAGGAACTCGGCTAAATAAGGATGATGCAAGAACCGGCAGAAATCTTAACAGCTTCCCGCGGATACTATGAGTCTATGACTGATCGCTTCACGAAGCTATAAGTTCGTGAAGTTTAAGAGAGCAAATGAATATAGCTGCTAAAATGAGTCAAATGATTCTTACGAGTACACACATGCGCACATGATGAAGCTATATGTAAAAGCCAGTAGCCACACACATAAAAGATAACGGTATTATCTCATCGATATGTCTATAGGACTGTGTCAAGCTGTGGAAACCAGCTGTCAAAGTATGTGTGATGCTTGACATAAATCATGACTATAGAATATGTGATGATCAGTCATCTTTTTCTAATGATGATCATCATTTTTTCATGATGGTAAGCATGGAAATCGTGCCCACCGATAATAACAATCAGGTGTTCCTTACAAAAAGTTCACGAAGCAGCTCGATACTGAAAACACACAAATACATGGCGTATAATACACAAGAATAACATACAGTGTATGTCATACACTATTGCCACTACACACAGAGTACACGCAATGTAAGTGCACCATATAGTTGCGTCACGTGACTCCATCAATTGAAGGTCATGTGACGTGCGCGCTGCGCGGCGCGCCAGGTTTACGCTCTTGCGTCCTACGTTTTCGTGATTTTGGTTCGGTTCATGTACAATAGTCATGTACATTTGGTTCATTTCTGTTGTACGAATGTACCATTTGCGTTTTTCCTCGTCGTAATGTATAATCACGGGTTCATCGTTCCCTATCGTTTTGATTTTCGGAATGAAGTGTATCGGTAATGTATTCATCATCTTATGTCTTATCTACTTGAATCTAAGAATTATCGTTTGATTCTTGTTTCGGCGTTTATCTAGAATTTTTACCTAGCATGTATAGATTTGTATGATTATGGTTACCGTAAAAGTAAAAGCCATCGTTTCCTTATTGGTGTAGATAAGCAATTACTTATCTGACGTGTAGATAAGCAATCACTTAGTTCTTACAGACTAAAGCCGAACATCACATCTAAATGTTGTTGTGAATTTCGACCAGCTAGAATTCCCACGCTCCACTATTACAGTGACTCATTCATTGATCCATATGTCTGTTATAATATGGTTTGTAATCTCTAGACCTCGCTATTATGTTATAGTATCGTGTAAAAGTAGTTTGCATCATGTGTGAGCAGAGTGTTAACTGCTCTATTCACGCTCGAAAGGTGTGATTTGTGTGATAATCACTATATGTGTGATAATCACTAGGTGCATGATTTTCCATCCTTATCATCGGCACATGTCAAAATAATCACATCGTTAGCGTTTATCTACCCATAGAACCGCATCCAATCGCTAGGGTATTGTGCTATTCACCATCCTGTGCTTACCACTCTTCCCTAATATTCTGTATTGGGGGTAATAGCTATGCTCCGTACCTTATTCGCATGTGTTGTTTACCTACATGTGTTCGCATGTTTTCTTAACCAATCGTTTACCTACATAAGACGATCTTCCCACGTACTTACCCANACGTCTCTTCATTGTTTATGTTGCCGACACCATGATATTAAATAGTGCGGCGTAAAATTGATTAGCTGATTAATACTAACCGAGACCAAAAAAGCTTTGCTCTTTGACCCAATATATGTTATGTTTCAGGAAAAATAAGGGCTAATTTCACTACACTTTACTTATTTGCACACCTCAGATTTAACGATATGATTTTTTACAGCTGTGGTCTTTTATCGAGTCGATTGATCTTCTCATTGTTCTTCTTCTTTGAATTTTACACTAATTTCGGACCGTTTATAAACTTGAACAAAAGGAGGAAACTCAAAAATTAAAAATCTTTCGATACAATAGCGTGATTACAGGAGAATTTCATGAAACGTGATACCGATGTTTCTCACCGAAAGGAAGACCCGACATTCGACTGGATCTCGCATGAATGTAACAAATTTTACGAGTAACGCTTTAAAATACCGCATTTTTAATTGTTAATTCGAAAAAAACTGCCGTTTAAAAGAATTTGAGAAAGTTTATCAAAAACAGAACGTGTGTTTAACTGTATGAGAACCATTGTATAGTCATGTAACTGTGGTTTTATCGATTTGAAATCAATTCATTTGAAAAATACTTGATGCAGGATAACATTAGAATGTAAAATATTTGTTGACATGTTAATAAACTCAACTTGGACAAGTCTAAGAAAATGCATCAGGTTTGTACTGTAATGATTTAAAAGTGCTTGTAAGCGATGTTTAGGAACTCGGCTAAATAAGGATGATGCAAGAACCGGCAGAAATCTTAACAGCTTCCCGCGGATACTATGAGTCTATGACTGATCGCTTCACGAAGCTATAAGTTCGTGAAGTTTAAGAGAGCAAATGAATATAGCTGCTAAAATGAGTCAAATGATTCTTACGAGTACACACATGCGCACATGATGAAGCTATATGTAAAAGCCAGTAGCCACACACATAANAGCAGCAGCTCTACTCTACACAGCTCGACCAAGGAATATCGAAATATCGGGAGTATTGGAAATCTGATAGGCACATATTATTGTCCCTGCTACTGTATTTCCCATATTTTAGATAGCAACTTATAGTGTCCTGTGCATAATATGGAGTAAGGAAGTGGTTGCCATGGTAACTGGTGGTGGTTGCCTGGAAACAGCGTGACCAATGTGATACAGGAAGCGTGGTGTTTGTTATTAGTGATACTGCCGTCATTAGTTAATGACAGAACTATCATAAAGGTAGACCATCATAAAGGTAACGCGAGCTTGTGCCATCATGACATCTAAAGATGACATGCAAAGATAATCACGGGAGATGTCAGATGGTGCTTATCACATCGTTGCAGCGCATGGTATATAGGTTGATAACCAGTTCGTGATATAATTTGGGATATATTGAGAATTTCTCTAGTATTTAAGTCTCAAATTGTAGTGAAACTATAATTGCTCGGTAACCCGCTGTATTTGTGAACTTGGCAAAGCTGCTCACATGAAACTCACAGCTGCTTTGCCAGGGCATGATCAGCTATTGATACAAGGTGTGACCGCGTGTGTATGTGTGTGTGTGTGTATCCATGTAAACGTGTGTTGTATGTCTGATAATATCCAGCGTATTTAACCTATTCTATGAGCATATGATAATATGCTCCACATCATTCACCATATCAAGGTGGCACTATACTGTGCGAGTAACCGTTATAGACGACGTCTAGCTCACGCTGACTCCGGTATAAGTCATGAGATGAAAATAACGTCAAACAACGCAGTTTATCAGCAATGTCACAATTTTGTGACAGTGTTTGTGCTTATGTCTGTGCGTATTTTTGTGAAGATTGTTCGTGTCTGTGCTGGTGTGTTTGTTTGTTTGATCGTGTATCTTTGTTTGTTAATCAAAATTTCAGTATATTCGTGTTTTTTTTACTTAAGCCTCTCTTTGTATACATTGTACATTTTACATTGTACATTGTACATTGTATAAGAGCGCACGGCGCGTGCCACGTTTCGGATCACGACGATCTTTTTCCTTCATTTTATAGTACTTGATATATTCGATAGTTTCAGCAGATCCAGTACATTCCCATGGATCACGTGAGTACAGCTGCCATTAAATTTAGGAATAGGTATCGGTAGAAAATGAAGTGAATGACTCCACACTTTTCTACTTCACTGGCCTAATTTTTGACGTAGAANAATCACGGGAGATGTCAGATGGTGCTTATCACAGCGCATGGTATATAGGTTAATAACCAGTTTGTGATGTTATTCGGGATATATTGAGAATTTTTCTTGCATTTAAATCTCAAATTGTAGTGATGCTAAAATTGCTCGGTAACTCACTGTATTTGTGAACTTGGCAAAGCTGCTCACATAAACTCACAACTGCTTTGCCAGGGTATGATAAGCTATTGATACAAGGTGTGACCATGTGTATGTGCGTATTCATAGTGTAACAGTGTTTTTGCTTATGTCTGTGCGTATTTTTGTGAAGATTGTTCGTGTCTGTGCCGGTGTGTTTGTTTCTTTGATCGTGTATCTTTGTGTGTTAATCAAAATTTCACTATATTCGTGTTTTTTACTTTATCCTCTCTTCGTGTACATTGTTCATTGTACATTGTACATTTTACATTGTACATTGTACAAGAGCGCACCGCTCGCGCCGCGTTTCGGATCACTACGATCTTTTTCCTTCAGTTTATAGTACTTGATATATTCGATAGTTTCAGCAGATTCAGTACATTCCCATGGAACACGTGAGTACAGCTGCCATTAATTTTAGAAATAGTTATCGGTAGAAAATGAAGTGAATGACTCCACACTTTTCTACTTCACTGGCCTAATTTTTGACGTAGAATTCGAATCTGAGAGAATTAGAGAGCTATCTGATCGGGAAATCGGGGAAAATTCTTATTTTTTCTCGGATATGGAGTTCTGAGTCAAATGATATACAGCTCCTCAGGAAAGCAAAATAGGGCCGAAATTCGATCGGGAATCGATTCAGCGTCCAAAAATACCTGGGAATCCATGGTATTTGCTTGAATGTGGGACAAAAAATTTCTTCGAAT
>CAMPET010000448.1:2256-15730 GCA_946803715.1 Beroe ovata
TGATAGCTATCCCCTTATTCTCCTGTAACTTGATTGGTTCTAGCTGTGTAGTTAATTTTGAAAATTCGCTGCTATCACTCACAATAACAATACTTTTGGTACCTTCCATGATTCCAGTTCAAAGGTAAACAACGCTTATATAGTGCTCAAAATGTTATACCACAATTTCTAAGTTTACAATAAACACTCTCATAAATTGGTCTAAACTTCTTCTTACTACAATCAGCAACAAAATCATCATAATTGATCTCTGTCTGTTTTTCATTCATTATAATAAATCCGTCTTTACTCCTCCTAACATCAGTTTTTGAGAGTGTGACCAGCAGATTGGTTAGATCGAACTTGGGAAAAAGTTCTGATGGTAGCTCAATGGTCCTAACTTTATTTGATAGTCCCTCTGTTGGAATGAGTACGAATTTGTCACTTTCTCTCGCTGGTGAGAGTATAAACCGAGACATGTTAAACCAGCGACTGTACTAATCCTCCAATTATTGGCAAAACAGTGCTTAGAATAGTAGCAAATGCTCCTCCACGCTGAGAAATTAACTTCTGCCTCATAGTCCTGCCTTTTAAACCCTTTGTCGATGTAATCATTCGCCTATGTTTCGTCACAACTTGTTGTTGTGTCTCATCCAAATGCAATCTCTTCTCTATCAGAAGCTTGAAAACCAGACTCAGTGCCTTGAACAGTTCAGAAGGAGCATTTTTCAATATGATATTTCTGTCTTTTCGGTTGCTTTGAGCTAACTTATTGAGAATATACCTGTGCCTTTTTAATAATGCAGCTTGCTTTACAGATAGATGCTTGGCAGCCATTCCCAGTAATCTGTTAGAACTGTCAACTCTTGTGGAAGTCCTGGAGCTAAACTTAACAAAATAAAGCCTCTATCTTGAGCTACTGTCCTTTTAAAGGCGTTAGTTACCCTCTTCAAGTCATCCCCACAAAACATTTGTTGAGCTAGAGTTTTGATTTGTCTAAAGTGACGTTGATTATTAAAGAGAACAAAGTAGTGACTATTTGAACTCATCAATCTGAATAGAGGACACTTTGGGAACAGATTTTGTGTTAGATAAAATGTCGAGATTTTACGGTGATGGGAGCCTAGGATGAAACACTCAGCCATCTGTTTATTGTCGCTCAGAATTAGGTCATCTACTACCAAGAGACTCGGTTCAGATGTATCCATCTGATCGAAATCTAAACCTTTTATGAAAGTTATAGATTGAGTTTCTGTCTCATTCCAAGTCAGCATGAATTCCTGCTCGATATTGTACATGTAGAATATTCGTTTTGGCCATGGGTGAACCAGCTTTTGTCTTATTACCTCTAATATGAATTGAGTTTTCCCAGCTTGCGATGGCCCAAAAACAATGCAATTGTGGGATGCTAAGAACTTCACAGGCATTACAACTTGAAGAGGTCTGACTGTGGGACCCAGCTGTTGGCTTCCTTTGGATAACCCTTCCACTTAACGAGGTACTCTGTTTGACCTGTTGATTTACGCTTCTTTATAATTTTTTCTATCTGATAAATATCATCCGACTTATCAACTAACTGCAACTCACTCTTGTAAAATGAACCTTTAACAACTGTCCCTTTATAGTCCTTTATACTGTACGTTACTGGGTATGTATTTTTAACCTCACAAACGACAAACACTTCATGGCTCCAGCTCTGTTCATACCCCTTCTGGAAAACGCTCTTTTGTCTTGTTATTCTTACCGTGTCTCCTATTTGAAAATATTTCCTTGTGTGCACTTTCAATTTTTTCACCCGAGGAAAGAGAATGCCTCTGATTAAAGCTTCATTACTACTTGACACATCATTAGGGGCGTGTTTAGTCGAGCGATGCTTGTTCTCATTATACCCCGCCACAAGCTGATCAAGCACATCTACCCAACGGTGACTACCTTTAGCTGTGAAATATCTAAACATCCGTGTCTTGAGAGTTCTATTGAAACGTTCAACAATAGCTGCTTTTTGCTCACTATATACACTATAGTGCTTTATTTTCAGCCTTTTTAGGAGTTGCAGGAATTTCTTATTATAAAACTCAGTCCCCTGATCAAATTGAATTTTTTTTGGTCGGTTTACCGTGAGAAAAGGAGTCATGACACTTACTATTGAATCAGCAGACTTGTTTTTCATTTTGAACGCCCACGCCTTTTTACTAAATGTGTCAATTATTGTTATAATCCATTTGTACCCATCGTTTTCCTTATGCTTGCTAGTCATGTCAACCAAGTCGCATTGATATAGGTAATCAATACCTTTAGTCCAAATACGACGGTAAAGTGAGGGTTTACGTACTGGCTTATGCAATGTGTAGCTATCTGTAGCACGCAACTTTTTCTCAACTGACTTCTTAGTGATAGCGTGACCATCTTTTCTCAGTTCTTGATGAACGCGATTTACACCACTGAACGACCCGCTAAATTCAGGGTTCTGGTAAATCTTATTGAGATTCATTTTTTATCACGAGTATTTTTTCCCTATAAATAGACGCATCCTGTAGATGGCGCAGCTTATCATGACTTTAGACTGTGATAAATGCGGGAAATCATTCCCCACCAACACTGCATTGTATCAACATAAACAATTGGCACATTCTAAACCGAAAATTGTCCTAGTAAACCATGAGCATGAGAGTAAAAAACGACCACCTTCCTCACCCGACGGTAGACCAGTTAAACGTAAACGGATATCTTCACAGACCGATGATGGTCTGAAAGTGGTGGATGAGTTTGATGATTCATCTGAGGAGGGTGGTGATCTTAGAATACTTGACGAATATGATGCTGGAGATTCAGGGCAATCTGACGATGGATTATCTGTCATTGACAGTGTAGATGGTGTAGATTACAAAAAACTGTATCAAAAGTGTATGAAAATGAAGATTGCGCTAGAAGTGAAATGGAAAAATAAACTGAATAAGACTATGAGGGAGTATGATGAGAAACTAGCAAATATGGAAACAGAGTACAGTGATAAGGTAAAATCACTCAAACAAAACTATGAGTCCAAGTTAAAATTAGTAAATGAAACTGTATTGGAGTTGGAAGGAAATATAATCAAACAGCGTGAGGAGCATAACAATGAGCTACAAAAGTTGGTTGACAAGCATAATTTGGATATGAGTGAATATGAAAAGCAATGTCAAGAGAAAATAAAAGATTTAAAAGATCACATTGAATCCATGAATGACACTGACAGTGAAATGAGTAAGCTAACCAAAGCTATCTTCAACTGCAACACTATGGAAGAGATTTTTAAGATTCAGAAATTAATTCAAAATTATCAAA
Organism: Beroe ovata; assembly: GCA_946803715.1. Taxonomy (NCBI): domain Eukaryota; kingdom Metazoa; phylum Ctenophora; class Nuda; order Beroida; family Beroidae; genus Beroe; species Beroe ovata. The sequence goes on from CAMPET010000448.1 coordinate 5,560, forward strand.
TTGATGAGTTGATTGAAAATCATCTACCGACTCTGCAAAATCTACTACTCAGTCTTTCTTATGGTATTTTACCAATCTGTCAGCCACAGCGTGATCGTGTAACTGATGGTCAGCGTGATTTAGTTGAGCGACTTCAGATTGCATCTAAACCGAGTGCTAGAAATATTGTAAAGAGAAACCAGTCTGACATGGTAAATTTATTTACGATTGTTAAAGATTCAATACGGCTAGCAAGAGATGCATATAACAAATACGGTACAGGCTTATAAAAAGGAACCATTCCCTTTAATTTCAAAAATGAACTTTTATCTTGTTCTAACCACTATTGCAGAGCTCGCCTTTGAGCTCACATTTGTTATTGACGGAACCAGCAAACAAGACTTTTTCTTTTTGGAAGGTGCTAATCAGAGTGCGCATCTGCTCAGGAAAAATNTGTATCAACATAAACAATTGGCACATTCTAAACCGAAAATTGTCCTAGTAAACCATGAGCATGAGAGTAAAAAACGACCACCTTCCTCACCCGACGGTAGACCAGTTAAACGTAAACGGATATCTTCACAGACCGATGATGGTCTGAAAGTGGTGGATGAGTTTGATGATTCATCTGAGGAGGGTGGTGATCTTAGAATACTTGACGAATATGATGCTGGAGATTCAGGGCAATCTGACGATGGATTATCTGTCATTGACAGTGTAGATGGTGTAGATTACAAAAAACTATATCAAAAGTGCATGAAAATGAAGATTGCGCTAGAAGTGAAATGGAAAAGCAAACTAAATAAAATTAGGAGGGAGTGTGACGAAAAAATTGCAAATATAGAAACAGAGTACAATGATAAGGTAAAAGCGCTAAAACAAAACCATGAGTCTCAGTTAAAATCAGTAAATGAGACGGTATTGAAGTTAGAAGAAAAATTAGCCAAGCAGAATGAGGTACATAACAATGCGTTGCAAGAATTAGTGGCTAAGCATCAAACTGAATTGACTGAATATGAAAAGCAGTGTCAAGAGAAAATAAAAGATTTGAAAGAGCACATAGAATCAATGAATGATACTGACAGTGAAATGAGCCAGCTAACCAAAGCTATTTTCAACTGCAACACTATGGAAGAGATTTTCAAGATTCAGAAATTAATTCAAAATTATCAAATTGACGAGTTGATTGAAAATCATCTACCGACCCTACAAAATTTGCTACTCAGTCTTTCTTATGGTATTTTACCAATCTGTCAGCCACAGCGTGATCGCGTAACTGATGGGCAGCGTGATTTGGTTGAGCGACTTCAGATCGCGTCCAAGCAGAGTGCAAAAAATATTGTGAAGCGAAACCAATCAGACATGGTGAATCTATTCACGATTGTTAAAGACTCAATACGACTAGCAAGAGACGCTTATAACAAATACGGTACAGGTTAGGCCTATAAAAGGAATCGATCCGCATTAATCTTAAAAATGAACTTCTACCTAGTTCTAACCGCTATTGCAGAGCTCGCTTTTGAGCTCACGTTTATTGTTGACGGTGCTAGCAAACAGGATTTTTTCTACTTGGAAGGTACTAATCAGAGTGCACACCTGTTTAGAACAAATTCAAGCTGTTATCTTCATTTCACGAGTGATGGTAACTACTCAACGTATAGCTTACCTATTGATCACCCTACCTTCATCTTCTCCTGGGTTGGTTTCGAGATTAACCATAAGTCAATGAATCTGGAAAGTTCTGTTGGAGATATATCTGGACACCATTATGATAGCTTCATTTTCATGTCACCGTTCACGGAGGTGGTTGAACCAGCAGATCCTGAATATGTTTTTAATATCAACGAAATCAACTACTGGTACATAGTTCTCATAGTTCTGATAGTGGGTGTGCTGGTAGATTCAAAGAGTGCTGCCATAAACTTGATCAAGGACATTTCAACACGTCAAAGTAACCGCGTTTCTCGTGTTTCACACGTATAAAAGTATCAATCACATTGCTGGCTCTCATTTCCTATGAGCGATTGTAGAGTTTGCATGAAACGTTTTTTGATTTAAATGTGTTTGTGTATGAATATTATTCTGATTATATACGTGGTTTTATTGAATATAAACTCTTCTAGTGATGACTTTTTTCGACAATGCTGACTGGATCGGTTACCTTGCGGAAAATGTCATAAGGCATTGTGTCGCCCTCAATCTAGAAGAATGTTCTGGTTGCAGAGATAAAGTGAATTGTGATATTCTCCATTTACACTGTCAACTGTCGCTTTTAGACAAGATCCAGAACCATTTTGAAGTTGCTAGAGCTCACGCTCTCAAATTGCTGGGTAGACTATACAAGGAAATGGAAAATAAATTGCCACACAGCGAGGATCTGAAAAAAGATATGCAGGCATACACGACATTTGGACGTGCTTTCCTCTTGACATTATCACCTCAAGCTTTGTATTTTGGACGCTATGTGAATGAAATGAACCACTTTTTGATTAATGAGGTACTTGATGCTAGATCTAAGAGAGCACAGGCAAAGCTATATAGCTAGAGCTCTCGGAAATATCATTCATTTCCAGCATTAACAATATCATGATCGTTTTCATTGGAATAGAGGGGTTCACCCTTCCAAGTGGATTCATTGCTAAAGAAATATTCATGCTGTTCCCTAATCAAGAGTTTTACCACTTGATGCTGAAGCCACCAGTCAATTTTCAAGTTACTGCTGTTGATCAACGTACCATTAGATATATCACTGACAAGCTGAACAATCTATCTTGGTTTGATGGGTTCTTACCTTATGAGAGCACACCGCAGTTGCTGATGGAATATCAGCAGTATCAGATTTACACATATGGGGAAGCAGCGCAGCGTTATCTCCAGAACATTCTTCCACTGTCGATTGTAACAAATATTCAAGATTTGGGGTATGCGATGCCTGCAAGCCTACCAGATCCAGAGTGTTGTAGAATTCACCCACCACGATATTGTGCAAAGGCAAAAGCTCGGGCTATTGAGGAATTTGCTAAATTGATGAATTTAGATTGATTTATTTCATAAAAATGTTGTCTCATTTTGTATGTGAGTGTTTTTTATCTGACCTCTGTTTCTCATGCGCGGCGCGCGCGCCTTCATCAAAACATGAAGGCGCGCTCGCAAGAAACAGATCAGGTAACATCTGACAAAGTGTGTTAGTGTTTAGATTACCCTGCACTATATGACTTGTAGTTGATTACATTAAATTGCAAACATGCCTCTACTCAGCAGTCGATGGACCTATTCCTTTCAATCCATGAGCAATTTGAGCGGAGAAGATAAGGAAGATAAGATACTGCTCTTCGTATATGTTATCCGTCTGTCGTGAACCAGATGATCGAGGGGGGTCTAGATGACCTATCCTAGCGAGGGTTGTTCCTCGCGATATTCAGCAGCTTCGTCCTTGTAGCTTGGCTCGCACCCAACAATCTTTGCGAAAAGGAGCCTGCTCATTCTTCAAAAATGATCCTTGATGCCTGGTCATTCTTGATGTCTCAGAATGAGAAGGCTACGCTTAGCAAGCGGATTGCCTTCTCATATTAATGTACTTAATTAATGAATTCAAATTCACGAAAATGTTTCATTTTAACCCTTTATCCCTCACACACTATATAAGCAGTGTCATTGTCCGTTCACCTTTCAATCATGAGTTCTTTCGCCAGCGTGCTGGTTAACTCCCTCTCCGAGTTTTACTCACGAAAAGAGAGTGCCATCAAGCATACAGATATTCCATGTCACGGTTTCAGACAGCGAAGTAAGGAGAGATTCACTTTACCGCAAAGTCCACACAATAGACTGTTTGAGAGCAGTAGATCTGGTGTCACAGGAACAGAAAAGTGAAAAGATTGGTGTTGTGGTCCACACCAAAGATTGTTCAAGAGCAGAGGATCTTAAATTTAGTTGATATAATTTGAAAATACAATGAAAACAATTTGTTTTATTTCGTTAACAATAATATGAGATGTACATTGTACAATATAGCATTGCTTACATAAGACTTAGAGATCGAGGAAGTAACCATATGGGATTGTATCGATACCGTTATTAAGAACTAGACGCTTTATATCAAGATAGCTCAATGCAATTTTACGAGCCTCATGCATAAATATATGGTGTTTTTTAGATCTAAGTGTCCGCTGCTTTACAGTTTTCAGTGTCGAACTTGCTATGACGTCAACATACTCAGCGTGTTTGAGGTTTTTCGTGGCACATCTTTTAACTCCGGCTGCAGCAAGTTTCTGCTCAACATTTGTAACCATAGAGTAGCATTTAGATCTGAAAATTACAAAATGTAATCACCGGAATCGATTCACCTCTTCACCACGTGCGTGGTGCCACTACCCCTCTAGTATGCGTGCGGAAAAGGAGTGTATGGAAGTGGAACCTACGGATGAAACGAGACAAACCTGTGACCACAGAATTGGATAATTTCCTCCCCAGCAACTTCATCCTTGAACCTGAGTTATATTGATAAGTTAGATAACAGTAAATCACACTCAAAGTCATTGTCATTTTTAAATGCGAAATGAATTTACTTTCCAGGTACGCATTTATTTTCTGTTGAGTAAAGTGGATGATCTGCAGGGTAGTTTGAAAAGTCCATCAGACCCCGAATGGTGTTCAGTTTTTCTTGAATCGGCTCTCTAATATAGTAACAGAAACTATCTGTGTCACTGAATAGAACCTGAATGTTTGCATATAATATTATCTAACCAGATAAGCAGGTACTATCAAGCTTGCAATTATAATTTCTAATAATTACGCGCCTTCTTCCTTCCATGTGTATACGTACGGGTATCAAAATTACCTCAATTTTTGCTTGGAAAAGTGGCTTCATGATGTTGTAGTGAAAGTTGAACATATGTAGTTTCGCCATATCCAAAATAACCTGAAATATAATTATGTTAGATTTGGTTTCATGAGACTTAATCATTGTTTGTTGATTATTGAACTAAGTAAATCTAACGTACCATTCCCGCATAAATGGGTTTATTCAACAGAACTCTTTCTTTTTTACATTCCACTACAGCTAAGTTACTAGATATGGTAGTTATCGCCTTGAAGGAAACCCTATCTGTTAATTTCTTTAGTGTTTTAGCGTCGGTTACCACTTTAAACTGTCTGTACCTCTTTACATTCTCACAAGTCTTACCAAAGATTGAGTTTATCTGAAAGCAGTCGTAGTATTAAATCTGAATAGTGAATATTCTTATTATTATGATTATTCATGTGAAGGTTGATATCTTATTTACCAGTAATTTGAAAAAGTCCTTCTCAAACTTGCTTCTTGAATTAATTCTTCGGTATGTATTCAGTTCAATGTACTCTTTCATCCATTTCTCTTGATAAAACATAATACCACGTCGGATATTGGTAATAACAAGTCCTTGGTTGAGGTAAAATTGAAGGTTCTTTATGTGAGATATATAATTGGTTTTTGGTAAGAATGTTTGTGTTAATCTTTCCTGCTTGCTGTACTTCAATCCGTGACTATTTAGAAATCTCTGCATCTCAGGACTTAACATATCCCTTGTTATAACTAGCTTCTCCGGTGCGAGAGGAAAGTCCTTATGCTCGTCATGTAAATGTTTAGGATATAGTAAATCCACCTGTGAGCAGCACTGTGAGATTTGTTACTTAATAATTGAGTTGATGTTACGGTTATATTTTTGTCACATATACATTACCTCTAGTACAACGCCAAAACAACCATCAGCGTCAAATCCTTTCACATCAAAGTTATTTACTTCATTAGGTGACAACCACCTGAATTCTGAATGCGGTAACTTCTCCATCATTATGAATCCATACAGATTATTGCAATCCTGTTTAAATAGATAATACATCGTGACTTGTATGTGTTCACATAAAGGTAATGATATGGTCGATATAGAATGGAAAGTAACTTTACCGTGTAAAATATATGTGAGACTTCACATTTTGGATCATAATTCACATCTGCAGTACCAGGGTTGTTTGCAGTTGCCAGTCGTTTGAACACTGAGCTGCATCCTCCTCTCACTCCTGTAGAAGATATTGAAATTTAATTATAGAATCGTTATTATATTGATTATTCATATTGATTATTCATATTATCTATGATGAAAGAATCACTTCACAATTCACCTTTTTCGAAAAATTCGTACATTTCTCGATCTTGAAGTAGTTCCAATTGTACACCGCTTGTATGTAACATTGCATCAAAGGAGTAACTAGGGCTGCTTACGTAATAGGCGGGATCCAAACCAAACATTTCCATGCCTAATCTCCGATAATCCTCAAAAACACATGCTAGTATCAGAACATCTATCTGAAGATAGAGATCATGAAGCCCTCCTAACGTACCAATATTGAAAACTCTGCATACTTCCAGTAAACGAGTGTATTCTTCCTCCGAAAGTTCTTCTTCATTTAACTTATTATAGAAAGCATCTATTCCAGGGATACCTTCTTCAAACCGTTGGAAGCTATCTATATAATCGTAAGGGTAGATGAGCTTACGAATGCAACAATCGAATTTTTCATCGTCGGGGAATTCTTGTCTAACTAATTCGAATTTTTCCAACCCATGCTGACGTAAGCTTGATGACAAACTGTCTAAACTTCCTACTAGATGTGACATTGAATCCTGCACGATAAAGTACTTTGTAGTTATTTTAGTGTATTTCTCTGCAGTAGAACCTAGTACATCAATGCGACCCACATGAGGGTTAGCAGCAAGGCTTTTGATGAGGAAGTGGTTATCGTAGCCTTTAGCGTTATGAAAATATATTATAGGTTTTTTATGTTGTTGCATCATAAGGTTACATTGCTGATGAGCAGCACCACGAAACACTCCTGTAATGTGGCAGTGATCTCTGCATATGATATCTGTATCCCAATCCAGATCCTTATGGCAGATGGAGCATTGAAGTGAGCTGTTAAACTTTTCCTCATCCTCACCTGTAAATTCCATGGGAATGACGTCTTTTAGAAATTCAAAAATTAATTTACTCTCCTCTATCATCAGTTCAACAAAGTAGTCGGCTGAGTTTTCACCTCTGTAGACAAATGTCGGTTTTGATAAATGAGGGTAGGGGGAGACAAGAGTATAACCAAATCCAGACGGTAGTTGCTCACATATAAGGTTTCCATCTGATTGTTGATGGTTCACTTTAGCATTGTAGGCTTCGAAATCAGCGTAAATTGTTACCGGGTTTGGAATTTTATATTTGAAGTTCTTGAATGATAAAAGAGGTTCATCTGCCATTTCTAAGTATGGTTCACCGGTCTCACATAAATGCAAATGTTTCCTGTACATGCTTATTGAGGAGAATATGCGAAAACAGAAGTCGCATGTAGTTTGAGTCTTTCCATACTTTGTATTCAATCTCATAAGTGTACCCAGAGATTTGATCAAAATGTAATGAGTATGTTCTCCTTCCGTTATATTGAGTAGATTCACAACTTTATCGAATCTGTATGATGATTTATAAACCGGGTGCACATAGGATGGTGGATGAGCCTCTGAATATTTGAATACGTTGATACTAACATCTGAAAGAGAGAAACGTGATTCGAAATGGAGGGGAGGGGTGGGGGGGAGGGGGTAGGTTAGAAAAGGCATCTAAACTGACATGAAATCGAGTTAACTCACTGTTCTGCTTCTCAAATTGAGGAATGTCTTCTAACAGAACAGGTGTGTTGATATCTACATGAAATGAGAGTAAATGTAGTTGTTATGACATTGTTTACAACAATGATGCACGCCGCCGTCGGACGCCACCACACCGAGCTATTTTTAGGCATGCTGCCATCGGTTGCCGAAAAATGAACCGGCGTGCATCACTGGTTTACATAGATATTATAAGCATAACTACCAACAATTGCACGTTTTTGTTCGTGTTTAAAACATGTAGGAAACATACAGATAAGTAACAAAGCTCAAAACTTACCAGTTAAATCGAACCGATGGAAAAATGTCTTGTACGTTTTAGGTAGGGTTTTATTGCGTCTTGGCATTTTATATGCAGCCGCAATACAATAAAGAAATGAATTCTCATCCTTATTCCTTATGTTCAATATGCATCTCCTCCTCATTAGCAGCTTTGGTGTAGGAACATACGTCCAGATCATCATTTCACACCTAAATTAATCAAAAGGGTGAGATTAAATTATTAAAGCACTATCTGGCAATGTTATTGTCAGATCACTGATGTAAGTTCGAAAACGACGTCAGCATAGTCTGTCGCTCTGTTAGCAAAGCCAGTTAGATCATAAGTTTGTATGTACATGCATCAAAATTCTTAACAGGTTTGTTCCCGCGCTGCGTGACCCAAATACTCCACGCGCGCGCTGCGCGTCTCCTTTCTATGACTTTTCAGTTCACTGAGTAGAACAGGAGCGCGCAACGCATGCACAAACAGGTTCTATCATTGATCGACAATGTTAAAATTGAATAGATGTATGTAAAAGTAACGTTATGTATAATATAGATGAAATCTTTCCCTTACCGGTATGTGTACACATGGAACGAAAAGGGGGTGGAAGGAAAAAGACGCGCACTTTACGGTAGAAACTGTGCTTACAATTGCTTACAATTGCACGTCTTTTCCCTTTCATGTGTACACATCCGCGTTAGAGTCTACTCAATGCGTAGAAGAGAATTCATTTTCTGTCCAATTAACTGTCATTAACTCTTCATCGATGGCTATCTTTAAAGAACGTTAACCGAGAGTTCCTAATGCATTTGATGTTGGGTTGTAGGTGATGATCTTCATTCTCACTCCCGTCCAGCGTTTGAAAATATAACCTGAACCTGAGATTGTTATTAGTTACTCATACAAATGATGTATTCAATTTCGATGTAATAGATTGAGCGTTAGTTCCTAGCAACCCTGAAGTTCATGGTATCGTAGGCAACAAGCATGATTTTGATATTCACATTCAATTGACAACGTTCCCATACCTCTACTTTCAAAAGATTCGAAACGAGATAGCACCCTTGACTTTATTTGATCTAGGAGAACTTTAATATCTGTTGTTGCTAAGCATATCCTAGTCTTGGCATAGAAACCGCGTGTAGTTTCAGATTCATCTAAGTTTCTCTGAGGAATAGTATGTTTTCAATATATATATATATATATATACAATGAACAAAATGAAACTTCGGCTTTTACCAACTCAAAGTTTCACGAAATTGCTTTCGATCATCAAGGTGCAATACCGATTATAAATAACAAGACAAGAATGATATCAGGTTTACTCCTTCATAAATTCATTCACTCACTTAAATTGCTAAAATCCCAAGAAACCAGACGGAAATCCATTATTCAGACCACCAAAATGCTCGGATAAAATCGACGTAGTTATGACATATGATATTAGGAGTGGTAAAATCAGTGAGAATGATGAAATACTNCTTACTTACCACGACATATTAACATCCATTATATACAAACTGTATATACAAGCTTTCTGTTTTTTTGAAGTAGTTTAAACTGTAAGTCATCAAAACCATGATTCACACGCTTGTGAAACATATAGGTAAACCACGATTAATCGCCTGTTTCTTTCAAGCAAAGGTCACCAGGTCACCGCCACGGACGGGCTGCGGATAAATTTCATATCATATCATTTATACGCATTTGAGTGGCTGCGAAACTCAAACAATTCTTAATTGTTTTTGGATATAATATCACTGTTTTTCGTAGCTTCAAAATCGGCCAATTGAATATGCCGTCAAAATAAAGCTGCTACCTTTTTCGTTCCCGAGATATGAGCGTTAATTACTTTAATTGGTCAATTAACTAATTGAGATATCGTAGACAAAAGTCATGGCAGTCTGATACACGCAACATTACCAACACTTTCATATGTTGTTAAAATGAACTGCTACCATTTCTCGTTTCTGAGATATGAGCGTTAATTAGTGTAATTGGTCAATTATCTAATTGAGATATCATAGACAAAAGTCACGGCATTGCTTGATACACACTCCATTACCAGAGCTTTCATATGCTGTCAAAATTAAGGTGCTACCAATTTCGGTTCCCGAGATATGAGCGCGTATTACTTTAATTGGTCAATTAACTAATTGAGATATCATAATCGAAAGTCACGGCATTGCCTAATTCACGCAACATTACCGACGCCTTCATATGCCGTCAAAATTAAGGTGCTA
>CAMPET010000449.1:0-26484 GCA_946803715.1 Beroe ovata
GTGGAAAGTGTTTTCGTATTCCTGCAACTTGCCAAAAACTAATCCAATCATATCCTAATAAACCGTATTGATGATGGGTGAGCTATATAACGAGCTGCTAAAGCCGCAATAATAACATCTCCATAGTCCATACTCGATTATGCTGTGATCTAAGTGATACTTTCAATAATCGATCTAAACACCGCCATGAATGATAATCGACTCTGATATTTCTCCCAGAGATAAGCTCCAATTATCGATAAATAGTCTGCTGCGTGGGTGGCCTTAACTTGGGCACTGTTGTCTGCTATTTGAAGCAATGAAGCATTCAATTAGTTTGATGTCTTGGCGAATGATCAAATCACTGTATCACATTTAACCCCGGAAGAACTCGGTTACTTGCGTAATCGCGTAGCACGTAGTAGGTGCCTGGTGCGTTACATAACACGCGTAGCTNCACCACAAATCTGAGATCAAATCTCCTGGCTAGGTCTATCAGGTGATCCGTGTTGGCCCGAGTCCAGCCGGGTTCTTGTAGCACGCCGTTATATTGCTCGTCCGTGTAGCTTAGGACCTGGCAATGGGTGAGGGAGTGAGGGGATTTGAGTGAGGGAATAAGAGAGGGAGGGAGGGACGCAGTGTGTGGTAGAGAACCGATGAGTTTTGCGATGTGAGAGACTGATTTCAATCGGATTTGTCAAAAGAGATATGACGTAACAGAAAATCCTCCGAATTAGCATTGCTCTGGCGACAAATTTGAAGGGGGTTCTAAGCCGATACACCCCATCAGTCATCACTTGACTTATTGATTATCCATTTGCTTGACTCGAATTTCATTGATTCACGAATAAATACCCTGGAATCTACTAGTGCTATTAAAGCTTCTTCGAGAGTATCCTCAACGAAGTCGATAGTTTAAGAAGTTTGATAAACCTTTGTCCATCCCCTTATTTAAGTGTCTATCACCACAATATGCTTACCTCGCATTTAACGGAGTATTTAGCGAAGGGGTAGTCTGTTGAAGTGTCGTCACAGCGGCGCCAATGGTACAACGAGAGGTTGTCGTTTCGAGCGGAGTTTTTGAATGGTTTCCACTGCCACGATCGCACCTGAGAGAGAATGGGGGACCCGAGTTAATGAGAGGCAGGGGACTGATCTAATGAATGGAATAGAGCCGTCCTGATGAAGACAGAGACTCGTATGTGGAAAGTGTTTTCGTATTCCTGCAACTTGCCAAAAACTAATCCAATCATATCCTAATAAACCGTATTGATGATGGGTGAGCTATATAACGAGCTGCTAAAGCCGCAATAATAACATCTCCATAGTCCATACTCGATTATGCTGTGATCTAAGTGATACTTTCAATAATCGATCTAAACACCGCCATGAATGATAATCGACTCTGATATTTCTCCCAGAGATAAGCTCCAATTATCGATAAATAGTCTGCTGCGTGGGTGGCCTTAACTTGGGCACTGTTGTCTGCTATTTGAAGCAATGAAGCATTCAATTAGTTTGATGTCTTGGCGAATGATCAAATCACTGTATCACATTTAACCCCGGAAGAACTCGGTTACTTGCGTAATCGCGTAGCACGTAGTAGGTGCCTGGTGCGTTACATAACACGCGTAGCTGCCTGGTGCGTTACATATCACGCCCGGTGCATACTTTGATCCATGGCACTTCCCCTTAAAGTCTATCTCCAATTTGTGCCGCAGGTGCGCCGCATTGACAAGCTGCTAGCACTCACATAGTATTTAAGACACGTTGCTAGTCTGATGATGAAGGTTGCTAGGCGGTTTATAAAGGTTGCAAGGTAGTTGATAAAGGTTGCTAGGTAGTTGATAAAGGTTGTGAGGTAGTTGATAAAGGTTGCCAGGTAGTTGATAAAGGTTGTGAGGTAGTTGATAAAGGTTGTGAGGTAGTTGATAAAGGTTGCTAGGTAGTTGATAAAGGTTGTGAGGTAGTTGATAAAGGTTGCTAGGTAGGTACCTAGTTGATAAAGGTTGTGAAGTTGGTGATGCAGTCTACATAGAATAATCCATCTTTCCCTCTCAGGATCATATTATGTCAAACTACACGATGTTCAGCCCTGTTCGAGAAGCTGACCTCTTCCTGGGCACTGTCCTGACTGTCAGTGGGGTATTTGGGCTCCCTGCCAACATTCTGTCCTGCTACTCATTCTACCACATTAGAGGAATACGGAAGAAGAACAGCGACTATTTCACGGGACTGTACATGATGATCAGCATTGTGGATAGTGTCATCTGTTTCACACAGCTCCCTGCTATTGAGAGTCTCATCACGGAGCGCCAGGGTGCCATGTTCAGTAACCCCATTCTCTGTAGAGTGTGGGTCACGCTGTGGCGTGCCCTGATCCTCACCTCCATATGGTGCGTCGCTCAGCTGAGCATATCACGACTTGTCCTGCTCCTATCACCCCGGACAACCATGCCCCGGTATCTGCTCGCACTTCCCGCCCTGCTCTTCCTGGCTGTTGTCATGGCGATCACGTGCGCTCTGCTCGCTCACAACATCAAGATGTGCTACTTCCCCACTATCACTGCCACGTGCATCACTCTGGGCTACAACAAGGGGTTCAGCTATGTAGCTGCGTTTGCAGGACCCCTACCCATTCCGCTGTCTGTGGTTCGTGCAGACACCCTCAGCAACATGCTGACATCCCTGCTCCTCGGGGCTCCCTTCGTCCCAATCCTCATTTCATTTGTATCCTCCATAGTGCTTCTAAACAGGGACAGAGCGCGGGCACGGCGGGCAAACTTCAGTACCAAGAAACAAGTGCGGGCTAAAAACACAATCATATTCTTTACACTGCTGTATCTCATCTGCAACATCCCATCTGTGCTATTTCTCGTAATCCGGACAGTGCGACTGTGTAGACTGATCAGCGTGGTGTCTCATACCCGACTGTCCCTTCACCAGGTACACAGAATTGTTAATCCTACCTACATGGAGAAATACTACTTCAGACCATCGGTTGAGGTTGTTAGTGTTGTTATTAACAGCTCACTAAACCCGTTCATATACATGTGGAGGATGACGACGTTTAGGGAGTTCATCTGTGAACTTTATTGGAAAAAGCGATGAGAAAATAATCACTAGAGACGAGAGTTTTCGAGTTATTTGATGACTGTGGTCTGTGACCCTTATTCTTAAACGAAGACATGATATAATGGAACCCCTATTTTATTTACTAGTAACTAGTTGGCATGTTACACTCATTGCATACCTGATAGACATGGTAATGGGAGACTATAATCTCGCGTAGTAATCAGACTACTGTTACTAGAGTCAATGGTATAACATTCTGATTTCACGCAATTTAGCCATTTCACGTGCTAATTGATAGTTCGCACAGTACACCTCATGTTTCATAGGTGTACAATTCATGGAGATAAATCATAGAGTAACGTAGTTTCTAAAAAATCAGACACGATAAATCAATAATGCTAATCCAACATTATCCCGAGAAATCCTCATGACAGTTTTGTGACAGCTTCCCTCTTCACTCTCCTTCTCTGATTCTGGAACCAGTACATGACAGTTTTCTCAGACAGCCCAGTCTCGCCGCTGATCTCGCGTCGTAACTCCGTTGTCAGGTACGTGTACCGAGTGAACCACGTTCTCAGCACGTCCACCTGGACACCAGTCAAGCCACGTTTGTCACTACCCTTAGTCCCTCTCTTCTTCTTCTTCTCTGAGGTGAGGGGTGACGAGGGAGTTGAGGGGGTGGTGTAGGTTGAGGACCGTGCTGATCGTGCTGATTTCTCCATGCTCGGAACTGGGGATATTCTTCTGTCCTCGAGTCTGGTCGGTGAGGAGGTTCTGGATTGGTCTTCTGAGTCTTCCGATGAAGTGGTGTCTTCTCGGAGAGTTTCCATGGAGACAGGATGTGCTGCCATGGAGACAGGATATTGTGTTGTCATGGACATTGGATATTGTGTTGACATGGAGGCAGGATATTGTGTTGTCATGGGAGAGGAAGGTGATGTAGTGGAGGCAGGATGTATCGCTTCGGAATTCGAGACAGTAACTGCTGACAAGGGGGCAGGAGCTGTTATCATCAGATTGGGTGCGATTTGTTTCTGCTGACCAGTGTTGGCAGGTCTGGAGGTATAGGAAGAATGCAGGAAATGGTTGAACCCGGTAGCTGGGGACGATATTGTCACATTGGGCGTAGATTTCTCACTGCCCCATACTATCTTCTCTTCACTGATGCATGTAGAGAAGGAAGGAATGACATCTTTCTGCAACAACTTGTGTGTGTCTGTCTGAGCCGGAGTGACAAGTAGAGGTCTCACTGGAACAGGACGAATGGGGGTTATCTTAGGTTGCGGGCTGGAGAGAGACAGATTGAACTCGATGTAGAGTGGAGTTGGCAAATTGCCATCACACTCCAGTGACAGTCCAGTCAGATAGAGAGGGTCCACAAGAGGGGGGTTGCACGGTTCGAAATTCATTTGTAGCGTGATAAAATAGAACAAGAGAAGATGATAAAACTGCTATATCCTGTGACATATGCGCCCGGTATTTATACCCCGAGGGGAGTGGTGATATGACAGGGCGGGTGGTGGAACAAGACCAGGTGAGACACATCATAAGGGGGGGGTGGTATCGGGTGACCAGCTCCCCACCATATTGCTTGTTATAGTCAGGATCAACTGACGCGAGAATTGTATGTCACCGGTCACGTGGTATCAGCACGTGACGTGACCCTGTCATACGACATCATCCAGTCACGTGACCTTGTCATGTCCAGACACTAGAATTTTCCTCGTCACAGGTGACAGAGACGCCTGTCCCATATTCTAAACACATCAGAATACCAATGCTTCTCCCTCAATTTCTCTAAGGTGAGCAGCGGATTAAGCAGTTTCTGAGTATCCACAGCTCATCAGCTCCCCAAGGCATATAACTGCCTGGTTATATATTGCATATTCAATATGCACCATATCATTACCACTTTGGGGTAATAAGATGATGTCGAATCTCTGTGGTTCTACCTGATTCACACGTGGCAATTTCATGGAGTGCAATTTCCCAAGGAAGTGGGGATTAATCATGAGCAAAACTACGCGCTCGCTATTGCGTAATGTGGTCATAATCTCGCTGACATTTACAATACTAATACCTGCATAAACCATGCGAGATATATGCATTTCCAAGAATCAAAAACCACAATAATCAAAAAACAAGGAGCTACTATACCCATCTCACCTTCCTATTTCCGAATAGCTGCTGCATGTGACGGAGCCCCTTGTCGTTCGTTTTCTGTATGGGAGGAGGGTCCAAGTCAGACGTCGTACCAAGCAAGGCGAATACTTCTCTGTGCATGCCTGGGGAAAGTGGGCTGATGAGAAAGTTTCGATTCCTCGTCCAAAAAAAACAGGAATCTAACTCAGAGGAGAAAGTGAATCACTCCCGATAATACTGACCAGTTGGCCGTTTCACGGGGTCAGTCCTCTTCTTCTTGTGAGTACGCTCCCCCGAGCTCTGTCTACTCACATTGAGTATGTCCCGGATATCATTTCCTGCCATATCCTACAACTGAGTGATGAGAATCACAGTTACAGACATTGAAGAAGGAGAGGTGTGAATGTCATTCGGAAACACATTCAGAACAAAACTAAATTATTTTCGGCAATTCGGAATTAGGATCGAATAATTCAACAAAAATATAGAAAGATGGAATAAAAAAGGAAGAAATGACACTCTAAAACTTCTCATTTATCAGGAGATATTTCCTGGTCTTGTCAAAGGGAATACGTCTCTGACTAAGGTCTAGAACACTACTTCAAATAGCTATGGTTCTACATCCTGACTCCTTAACACTCATAACATCTGTTCCAGCAGGTATCAAAAACTATCTGATCACTAAATCCTCGTCTCCCAGTCTTTGTTATCCGAATAGGAGCTCCAGGAGTATTATCAGCGAATTCACAAATATCAGTGGTACTGAAATAGTTTTACCAGAACATTGATCAGCTGATCATTACAAATGTGAAAACTTCGCCAGTAAGAAAAATTAAAACGAAAAACATCATTAAGATGAAAAATCACTCTCTTTTCACGTCGTATGAAAAGTATTATCTAGAACACTCACTTCTCATGAGGGTTCTCACACTAGATATCAGCTCTATGAGTCGAGTCTTTACCCCCGGCGTTTCCCCGCCGTACGAGAACTGGTCAGTGTTGCCAGATGAGCCCCACCCAACTGACGGGAGTCATGTGATAATGTTATGGTGTTTGACAAGGAATGATGCTGTCTTGGAGATGTTTTCTGAATCTTTATCAGAATCGATGAAAAATGGTGATTCGAATTGAGATTAAGGTGTAAGAATGAACTAAAGTTGTCATACTCACTTTTACTGAGGAATCGCTCTTCATTGAGAATTGCCAGGGCATTTATCAAGAGCACACCGGCCTCAATCAAACTGTATATCCCGAACCCCATTTTAGCTAAAAATGAGATGAAATGTTAGGTTGCAATTTGGAGGTGTGACAAAATATTTACGAAAATTATAATCAATTCATTCATTATTCAATTTGTAAGACACTAAAATGTTTTCATGATAACAAGTTTGTGTAATTTCAACAAAAATCATCCAATTTTCCATATCATTAAACTTACAACATCATAAAACATTTAAATCAAAATATAACGTAAACATTTAGCTTTTGTTGATTTACAAACACCATTACCTCGAAATACAAATAGATCATCTTTTCAGTACAAAAACATGTGATATAGAAAACTCACTTATTCTCTGAATAAGGATGTGTCAAGAAAAGAGGTCGAACAACAGGGTTGTGTGAGATACATAACTTAATCTCATAAACACGCAACAACAATAAACAACGAGTCAAAACCCCGACAATTGAGCCGTCACGTTTGACGGAGGAAGTCGTGCAAATCCTGCTCTTCTGTATCGTCAGAGAGCAGTGAAGAGAGCGGATCCGTGAAGTCTTTCTTCTCACTTTCGTCTTGTTTTTTCGACGGTAGCGTCTCCCTACGGAGAGTCCTGGAAGTCTGGGAGAAGTTACGGAAGAGGTCGAGAGTCTCGAGGTCGGCGGGTGGGGGCGCTGGGGGAGCGACAGCACCACTCGATGTTGACGCATCGTCACCGGCATCGTACTCTTCTGGAGTGAGATTTCCAGTGAGAATTGAGTTTGTCTTGGGAATGAACTGACACTTCCAGAAATTGCCAAGACACCCAAACAAACCTGTTATTGAACTAGCAGTTGGACCAACGTCACCGTTCTCAGATGTAGCAAAGGACGCTGTCTCGCTGTCAGGACCGAGTATACACCCCAGTGTTACATTCCCTTTCAAAATGTCACGTACCTAACAAGAACGCAAATGAGACACTAATCTTTATCTACACTTAACAATGGAAAAAGTACAAAACATGACGGAACACAAGGATTTACAGCAGGATAACTGCCATTGCCACGTGGCGACGTCATTCTAACGGTTTGGAACTGAAGAAGTCATGTGTCACAACATACACAAAGTGGTATTCGGTTCTACAATGCGCGCAATAAATACACACGTTACCGAATGTTAACACACCGGCGAAACATATTCGCGCGCTACGCGATACAGTCTACAACTTTGTGACAGGCACATTACATAATGAGACCTCACCGAATTGACACCACTAAATGATAATATCGAGTATACCTGTTTGAGCCCCGCCAGTGACACCATCAGATTATCTTCATGAGGATTTGATTCCTCGCAAATCTCACATATAGTTGTCTGAAGCTCATCGAGCAGGGAATCCAATCGATTTGAACAGTAGGACGTTATCCGCTTGTACTCTTCTATTTCCTCTGCATTCCTGTGATGAAGGAACACATCACTTGTTTGAATCCTACGAAGTAGGAATCAATGAGCTTTATCATTTCTGTGGAGTCAGCTCATATGGTGATCGCTCTAAACTTTAACTTACTTATCAGATTCAGACTGTTTGGATAGCGACATTTTCCTCTTTATTGTCTCAGATATGACTGTCACAGGACTTGCTTTGGAGACATGACTCGACGTTGAATCGTGTCTGAAATAGGGAAAAACTCGATAGATGAGTCAATAGATGATGTAATAGGTTACAGGTATTTTCTTGATTGTATACCAGCAGCTATAGATTTGAATTCACCCCCGGTTTAAGTTTTTAACAAGCTCTCATATAAATTGATTAATTGGAAATCCACCGATAGTGTTTGATGAAGACAGCTACCCATTGTGTTCCAAATGAATTGGTTAAATGAACGGATCATGGCTGCAGAAGTTTTGATCGAACTTCACACAGTTGAATAAGAATTAGTAGGTAACTTGAATAATAATCCCACCAAAAGTGAAAAAAGTGTGAGACTACGATAATTCATCCACCCTGCCTGAGACTATAGATTCCCAACATTTATCTCAGCAATGATAACAACCTCACTCTAACTCCAGAATCCCCCGACTCCACTGTATCCTCGACCCCTCCTCCCTCCTCCCCTCTCACAGCTGTGTACAACAATCTCCGCTCCGCTTGCCTCCTTACAAACTCCGAATGGGAGAGTTGTGGTAGTGAGCTACGCCTCTTCCTTTTCGCAGCCTGAATATCAGCGTGGGACTGCAGCTCGTATGATAGGAACTGGGCGGCTGGAGCGGGCGGTGCCCTATTCCGAGTTGCGGTGGAGGTGAACGGGACGGGGAGGGACATCCGTCGCCGACCCAGGCTCGCCGCCGGTGGTGGTGGTGCATTGTCCATTACATCTGATCTGGGTGTGATATTGCACGACAAGAACTCCTGTTCGGTTGTACTGTCGGGAGTGGAAACACGTCGTTTAGTGAGACACATCAACTGTTCCGGGACTGTTTCCAGAATCTGAGACACCCGGCGTTGTGGTAGCACCTCAGGGAGTTCGTACGCAATCCTCGTGATATCTGTTTTCGGCGGGATGGGCAGGGATGAGCGACGTCTCCCTAACCGGGACTCGGGCACTCCTTTGAGGAAGCGAGCAACTCGCTGCGCAGCAACTTGTTTCGTGTTTGCGATCATTTCCGACACAGTCAGTGACTTTTTCAGCGGTTTCCGGGCGATTTCTTTCAGAGGAACATGATCAGGCAAACTGAGTTGTTCCTGGAGAACTCTATCCCCGACTCTTTCCTCTAGTCCATCTTCACCATGCCACGTCAGAGATCTTCGTCTACCAGTTCTGTTGGGTATTGGAATCTTGACAGAATGATTCAGTTGCTCAGTCTGCTCTAGAGCATCACGATTTGCTTTATCTTCACTCTCCAACTCTTGATCCCCAGAGATTGGCTCACGAACAATAGGCTGAAGAAAACTCTTCCCGTCTTTGGGAGCCATGTTGTCGGACGATACAGCTGCAGTGGACGCTCGTCTCGACACTAGCCGCTGTTCCTTCTTTCTATGATAAGGGGGTGCAATTTATACTGTGAACTAGAACTTCTAAATCTCCTATATTAAATACCTATGACACAGAGGTTAAATCAACGCGTGAGAAAATAAGAAGATTGGATTGGTCTAGTTCTCTGGGCCCTACGAAAGGAATGACGTTACTACGCTATTAGATGAGAACAGAATATGTTGCCATAGAAACAGATGATGTAATGTCGTACTGGATTGGAGAGAGACACTGAAAATATAGGTTAGAATACCAGTTTTGTCACACATGGCTAGAAACCATGGATATAATTGGATTAATCGAACACAGTGATTGGTTGGCGTCCAGGTTTAGAGGTATAAAGTATTGATTGCTCCAGGAAAGTAAGGTAATTACTAATTAGTATGACAGGCAATTTAGATTGTAATTAGTAACGATAAGGAATGTGGAAATAACGGTGTTCGTCTTTCTCACTATTTCCTAATTGGATAATTGATACCTAATTATCCAATGAATCCGATCAAATCTCAGTTTACCACATTGGTGTACCTTTCAATTCAGAGACTGTGGATCAAATTACCAATCCCACCTTCAGAGATGATTCATAGTCACTCACGACACCGCAATATAAAGATACTAGAAAACCCGTCGGTTGGATGCGATGCTACGANTACTACGCTATTAGATGAGAACAGAATATGTTGTCATAGGAACAGATGATGCAATGTCGTACTGGATTGGGGAGAGACACTCAAAATATAGGTTCGAATAGGTACCAATTTGTCACACATGGCTAGAAACCAAGGAGATAATTGGATTTATCGAACACAGTGATTGGTTGGCGTCCAGGTTTAAAGGTATAAAGTATTGATTGCTCCAGGAAAGTAAGGTAATTACTAATAAGTATGACAGGCAATTTAGATTGTAATTAGCAACGATAAGGAATGTGGACGGTGTTTGTCTTTCTCACTATTTCCTAATTGGATAATTGATGCCTAATCATCCAATGAATCCGATCAAATCTCAGTTTACTACATTGGTGTACCTTTCAATTCAGAGACCGTGGATCAAATTACCAATCCCACCTTCAGAGATGATTCATAATTACTCACGACACCGCAATATAGCAACCACCAAAACAAGCTTCACTGAGCTCCACTATACCTATTGAGAGCCCCAACTCTGGTCGCCGAGCTCCACTATGCATTCATAATACATAGTGAACCCCCATCAACTTACCTGGTAGCTGGCTGCTGATTGGCTGATCCCAGTCTTGTTCTATCCAATGAGGAGGCCCGATTTACAGAGCCGGACGAGTTTCGTCTGCCCGAGACGGAACCGTTAGCTAGCCGGGTTTTGTTCGCTTTGTACTGCAAATTCGGGGGACAGCTGTACCTCTGTGGAGTAGGGTATGGGGCATGTTTAGTGTTCACTGTTTGAGTAGTGTAGGATAGACAGAGTGGTCTGTACGGAACCCCCCGGTTTCGATTCCACGTTTAACATGCCGTACAGCAAGGATATCCACCGTGTTCGCCAGGCTAGGCACATAACCACTCTGTCTTGACCAAAGTCATTTTTCAATGTCCCGTTATTATGAAACTTTTCCTAACTCCCACTACTCACCGATGGGTTTCTGAGGTAGAGAGCACGCTGCACAAAGAACTGCGGGTCGTTAGTTTCAGGGTACTTCATGAGCAAGGTCAAACAGCCTGTATGGTCATTACAGAGCAGCGCATCTCTGATATACAGCAACATGGAAACACACATGTATTCCACCATGCTCGAGAAGTCGGGAGACGCTAGCAGGGCGTCCCAGATCGTCAACACTTCTCTGAGGGGGAATTCCCGACCGAATAGGAGTCGCATCCAGCGCAAACCGTACAGCTGGGGATAGGGAATTATTGATACTCGACACTTGTCAGGTTATGGGGGCATGTTATGTTGCAATTGGTCCATGCCAGGTTAGAGGACATGTTATTGATTTTTGATCGGTAACGATTCCATCTTAACATAGGATGTGGCTGAGTGGATTGAACACTGTACAGGTATTATACAGATTGCATAGAGATTGTAATTACTTTATTATAATCTCGACTTAGATCAGAGTGACCTGAAATTAAGAAGGCTACCTGTGGAGGTATGGCCAGTTTTTGCAAATGTTGCTGAAGTTCAGAGTCGAATTTTCGGAGTGTAAGATTCTGAAGTTCGTTTAGCCGTTGCACAATGAAGGTGGACGGCTGGTTTGAAACTCTCTTGAACAACTGAGCGTTGCCACTGCTAGGAACATCAACTTGTGGCTGAGGGAGTAATTAACCAATTAGATGGGATTATTACTTAAGAAGTTAGATAATTGAACTAAGAAATCGTTCAAATCATATCATCTTCATCGAACTATGAAGTGTCGACCGACCTTCTTGACCTTGTCAGTGGTGTAGTACTGAACCGTGAATCTCATCAGGGCAAGGTATGTCCAGTAGAGATCATGCTCCAGATAGTCAATGTCAACCAGAGTTCGTATCAACTGACTGTGGGAACAGAAGTTTATATCAGGTGACAGCAGTGGTGCAAATCCGTGTTTTTCATTGGGGGGTATAATCCGTTCTTAGGGGCATATTTTTGACTTTTTCTCGAATTGGGGGGGATGGTAGTAAAAAGTGTTAATTAAGATAATTGAGTTATGATTGAAAATGACCGTTCACATGAGTTCGAACTCATGGGACATATCATAAGAGTAACACAAAGACTTTGGGGAAATGGCATTGACCATAGTGTAGCGAAATTGATATCAAAATGGGCAAAATTTCTACCGTGTGATCACAATTCCAACGTTCAAAAATGTTAGGGAACGATCAAAAACTAGAAAATACTAGTACCAACTATAGTAGCAACACCGTAGGTCTAGAATCCATACATTTTGGAGGGGAAGATATTTGTAATTATTGGAGGGGATGGCACCAAATTATTGGGGGGGATATATCCCCCCCATCCCCCCCTGGATTTGCATCACTGGGTGACAGTGAAACTCACATGTTTCACAGATATGATCCAGTGGGCAGTGAATTAATAATCATTGTTCTCTCGGTTTGATAATAATTGCTAACAATTAATGACACACTCCCACCTGTTAGGTCTAGCCACGTCCTTGACAAGCGTGTACTCATTGTAAAACACGTGCACAAGTGGAGCGAGGAGCTCATGCATGCCCTGCTTGTAGTCCACCTCCGGCTTCTCCCGTGCAAATATGAACAGGATGTTGAGCATGATGCCCTGAATTTCGGGTTGCTCAAACATCAGTTCACCCGGGTATGTCCGCTCGATGTCCTGCTGAATTACCCGCCGGAGCTCATTGTCCAGGAAAAACTGTGCCCACGGACTCTGTGGAGGTGGGCAACAGATAATACATGCTGTGTCAAAAATGTGGACAAAAGTAAACGTCTATATGTCAGATATTATTATCGCATTCAGGCACTCATAATTCAGGCAATAAATAGACATCTTGAAATTGTTCAGCTGAGTGATTGGGGGCTATCAATGATCATAATATCTGAAGTACTGCACATGAGTACATGTGAGTACACGTGACCCAGTGCCCACCTTCTCCTCCTGTGACAGAGGGTTGTTGACAGTCAGTGACATGTCCTCTGTCTGATGTGGATCCACAACGTACCTTGTCTTCAGTCCGTCGTACCTGTCTCGGTTGCTCTTAGCAACCTCAATCCACCTCCTGATGTCACCTGGCAACACCCCTAGAAATATCTGGGGAGTATCAGTTTCAGATCATAGCCATTTCCCCCCATTTGTCAGAGACATTTGTCTAAGTGCCGATACACGTGTGAGAGTGGTGTCAGCGCGCGTTTCGGTGTTGACAACATGAAGCGGTGTCTCCGCCATAGAGAACGGTGTTAACACCCAGAGAACGGTGTTAACACCCATAGAGAACGGTGTCAACAGCCAGAGAACGGTGTTAACACCCATAGAGAATTGTGTCAACAGCCAGAGTACGGTGTTAACACCCACAGATAACGGTGTCAACAGCCAGAGAACGGTGTCAACACCCATAGAGAATTGTGTCTGCACTGTGATGTCAACAATCAATATCTTACCTGCCAGGCTACACTCCTGAAGCTGGACGATTTCAGCTTACCACTGAGCGCCCTCTCCCGTAACTTGACAAGGTACTGCACAGTGTGGAAGGTGGCTTCCCACTCGTTCTCCAGAGTGGGTGGTTCAGGGACCATGGTGGTCAGCTCATCCTGTTTACCGACTACCAGGGCCGAGGAGAGGCTCTGGTCGGGGTACAGGTAGTCTGGGGGTGGGAGAGGGAGAGAGGTTATTGGCGAGTAGAGAGGGAGGGGAAGGCATGAGAGGAGGAGGCATGTGTTGGGAAGAGGCGGTATTGATGCATGATTAGATTTGATAATAGACGGTAATAAAGATAAGATTGGGATCGTGGAACTTGGTAACTAAATGAGGATTGATTGGGATGAGGAAACAATGGTCCAGGATTGGAGAGATAGGGGGAAATACACTCACAATCCTCAGCAATGTCATGTATCTGCGCTCCTTTGTCCGTACTAAAGTAAGCCATGCTTTCCACGTCCTCTCATATTGTTCTCACTTCTCACATGAACCTACCAATCATAGCCCTGTCATTGAGTTTGTGTACTGAGTGTGGATACTGTGTCATTGAGTATCAAGGCGGGTGTTACACGGAAATTGGTGTGTTAACTGTTAATCTACACTGCCATGATAACCATTCACCACACGAATAGTTTAATTCAAAGTTCAATTATAATAGTTCAACTTTATTAATCAAACACTAATTTATTGAAGATAGAATTCTGAATCGTTGTTGAAATAAAACGCGTTATAAAAGAATACATTTAAAATGAGTTCATATTTCAATAGGTATTTGAACTCCATTTACAATTATTTGAATCCAGGTGATAAAAAAGTAATAGTTCACAACGAAGTTGTCATACAACGGTACAATGTTAAACGAATCCCTGAGTCCTGACAAAGACTGTGGGAAACAGGAAACCAGGTATATAACTGCGACAACTCCTTCCAATTATAGATAAATTAACAATGTAAAGATCATGCAGTGATGTATGGGGTAAAATATAATAATTTGCTATCACCAAGATTCCGGGTTACTTCAGTCTCATTCAAACATAGCCATGGATCACTTGATACCTGACTCCTGTAAACGGTTAAAGCAAAGTTTTATCCACTATTCAATATCATACATTTGGCAACCTAACTGTGATGCTAAAATAGAAATAACATTTAACATGTCTTTAACTCGGATTATACAAAGAAAAGCAGTATTCTCCTATTATACAGTAAATCTAAAAGTTTAAAAACAAGTTCACTCCTTTCTCTTAGCTTTTTCGGCCTCCCTCAGGACTTTTCTCTGGATTTTCCCACTCGGTAGTTTGGGAATTGCCTCCACAAACTCAACCTGTGCCGGAACCTTATACTCTGACGCGTGTGTCCGTACAAACTGTACTATGTCCGCAGCCGACATCTCTGTGTTAGGGCGTGGCACTACAAACGCTTTGGGTCGCTCGCCCGCCCTCTCATCAGGAACTCCAATGACACACACATCAGCCACGTGTGGATGCTCCAGAATCAGAGCCTCCACCTCAGCGGGGGCCACTTGGAATCCCTTCACCTTGATCAGCTCCTTGAGTCGGTCTATGATGAAGAAATCACCCTCCTCATCATGATATCCGATATCACCCGTCTTGAAAAACCCGTCCTCCGTGAAAACCTCTCTGTTCGCGTCCGGATTATTGTAATACCCCTTCATAACACACGGGCCCCTGATATAAATCTCCCCCGACTGCAGGGGCCCGCATTCCTCCCCACTCTCCAAATTCACCACTTTGCACTCCGTGTTGTTGGCTACCCCACCGATAGATCCCGGCTTTGAGGACCCCTTGGCCAGACAGTGGGATGCAGCAGTGGTTTCACTCAGCCCGTACCCCTGCCGGATATTGAGATCAGGGATGTTGAGACGGGTGAACACGTCGTGTTCCAGCTGCTGTGACAGCGGGGCAGCAGCACACACCAAATGCCGGATATGGGACAAATCGTACTTGTCTATGAGCGGGTGTTTTGCTATGAACAGCATGATTGGCGGGACCAGGGTAGCGTACGATACTTTGTAGTCCTGCATAGCCCCGAGGAAAGCAAGAGGGTCGAAACCGTCTAGGAGGATAGAAGTGGCTCCCTTATGGAGGACATGGGCAGCCACCACACTCCCAAACACATGGAACATGGGGAGGAAGCCGTTATTTACCGTGCTTGTGTCGAAGTTAAACCCGGCCGGGTCATCCAGGATCAAACACTGGCTCACGTAGTTGTCGTGAGTGATCTCCACTGCCTTGGGGAACCCTGTAGTTCCGCTGCTGTAGAAGAATGCACATGTGTCATGCACACCGACATCAATGTCAGGCAGCTCGCTGGATAAGTGTGCGCTATCCTCCAGTAGTGTGGAAATATCCAGGGGGTCGGGAATACCGAGTCTCTTGGCGGCGGCGGACACTGCCTCACTGTTCTTGGGGTGACCAATGATCCTGGTGACGTCAGCAGTGCTAAGCAGCTGGTCCACTTCCCTGCCCGTGTACGCGGGGTTACAGAGCGCCACCTTGGCGCCGGCTGCCATGATCCCCAGTTGTACGGGCAGGTAGTTGACATGGTTGAAGGAGCTGAGTCCCACATGATCACCGGGTCTGACTCCCCATTCATGGAGTTTGTTAGCAATCTTACCAACACTCTCCCCGATCTGCCCGTGAGTCAGTGTCTCCTTGGTAACGTAGTCCACCAGGGCCCTGTGCTCAGAGTTCTTGTCGAGAAACTGGAGGAGAAATGTGTGAAGGAGCGTGTTTTGGGGCGGGAACTCTTGTCTAGTGGAGACAATGTGTCGATGCAAGAGGAGGGGAGAGGGGGATGTGAGGAGTTTTCTAGTGATCATTGCTCCTAGAGTCGAGGGGAATATTGGGTCAGTGGGGGGGGAAATATTGAGTCAGTGGGGAATGAATTATGAAAGAATTAAACAAAATTGATAGAAGAAAAGTGAAATAAGGTCACAAAGGTTCTACTGCTCGTAACTGTCGAATATCCAGCAAAATTCAAAACAAATCACAAATAACAGGTTCACCACTATCTATAATAAGCAAGCAAGTCTAGGTAAAGCAGTACCTTTATGCCTATGAAAGTAGTATCATGTCTTGGAGCTAAATAAACAATCATAGGTAATTAGATAATTATTAAAACTCTAAACTTCCCATTATTACGGAATATCCGGGATATACCTAACTTCGTTAATAAGTCTGATACCCAAACACAGTATAAATGATACTGGGTATAAAATCACACAACTGGGGACAGCTGACAGAGACAAATCAAACATCAACACGAAATACTTGAATGTGAGTTAGCAACATAAGATTAGAGGGAAGTAAAGTCCGATGTAGCATTCAACCAAGACAACGACAAATTCTGTAAGAATTCGATACTCTGATAGTCAATGAATCATTTTCTATGATTACTCCAATTGTGTGCAATCCTCGACAACAACTCAATGAGAAATTTCATAAAAACTTCCACCCTGAGATAAGAGCTCTATTCTGAAGAATAAATCAACTGTAGAGCTCATGAGAATGATTCACACGAAGATCAGCCCTTCTCCGTAACGGCTTTTCCCTCCGTCATGTTTTTGTTGATGAGGAAAATGAACTTGAGCGAGCAAATCTCCATGACACAGTGATGATGCAGCTTGGAGTGACACCCTGAGGGGCGGGGGTTAGCGTGTGTTACACCCAGTGTTACAATCAGTGTTACGACCAGTGTAACAATTAGTGTTACGACCAGTGTAACAACCAGTGTTACACCCAGTGTAACAAACAGTGTAACGTGGTGTAACAATCAGTGTTACACCCAGTGCAACAATCACTGTTACACCCAGTGTAACAATCAGTGTTACGACCAGTGTAACAATCACTGTTACACCCAGTGTAACAACCAGTGTTACACCCAGTGTTACGACCAGTGTAACAATCAGTGTTACGACCAGAGTAACAAATAGTGTTACGACCAGTGTTACAATCAGTGTTACGACCAGAGTAACAATCAGTGTTACACCCAGTGTTACGACCAGTGTTACGACCAGTGTAACAATCAGTGTTACGTGGTGTAACAATCAGTGTTACACCCAGTGTAACAATCAGTGTTACACCCAGTGTTACACCCATTGTTACACAATACACACTCTCACTCAGACACCTTTATCAATAGGTAACTAGGCAACAAGTAACATTTCAGATAAAAAGTAACTCAAGTAGATAGGTAACCTTGTATGACTGGATGACCGTCGATGTAAATTGGACGTTTGCCAAAATTCCACAGGAAAAATTCTCCAGCATGGAACTTTATGATCCCCTGTTTTAACGAAATCTGAAGAATTTCGCGTCAATATTAATCACAGAAAATGTCATTAGGACAAAAGAGTCATTAGGAACAACTGTAATAATTGTGTGCATAAATCGCATAATATAGTCCATCATGAGAAATGAGTGACTCAAACTAAAGAGTCTAACCACTAGTCAGAATATTGCCAGCCCCCCCCCCCNCGGACCAGCCTGAGATCATTACCATGGTAACCCATCATGGTAACCATGGTAGCGGGTCTCTCATTCAAATCCTGTCTTCATAATCGATATATCCTGCACCTACCTGCCACGCAGTGCGGCAAACGTCTCGTTGTCGAGATCGAATGAGAAGGGCCCGTTGTCGGGGCCGCCGACCATGGTGTGCCACTGTCGAATTTCCTCCTCCAACTTCCTGTTACCATGGTAACGTGTTAGTAACAGTGTTACCATTTGTTACTGCCAGCGTAATATAACTGCAAAACCACGGGCCCAGACTTCATGGATGGGGGCAAATTACGAATGAACAGTGAAAACTGTTTATGATTCCGGACAAAGTTGTGATCCAATGAACTTGCCTAATTTCGTGTTTGTGTCGTCGATCAATCTTCCGCAACTCATTCTGTAACACAGGATCCGGCTTCTCTGCTAGTAACTCCTCGTCCGTCAGCTGAGGGAATGAAAAACATCTAGATAGAATCTATTTGAGGCTTAAACTTAATTTTTCCATACATAGACCAATATCAACACGCGAAACTTCATGAATTCGAGAAACGGATAACGAATTCATGTTGACGAATGAGAATATTATTAACATGTGTTCTAGATCACTTTGCTGGGGAGTGGGAAGTTCTACTTCCACACGTGTATTCGTGATACAGAACATGGGTTACAGAAGAAGGATTCCAAACATGGTTGATATTGCAGATAACACTTCAGAACATGGTGTAACATGATAGTGTAAACTAGTTTTCTAAGAATAAAGGGAGTGTGATGAGAATGGGAGTTGCTATAGAACTCTCCCATTCCCCTCCACTCCCTCTCTCACTCTCACTCCCACCCCCACTCCCTCTCCCATTCCCACTCCCCTATCCCCCAAACACTCCCCAACTACTCCTCCAAACACTCCCCCTGTGGTATACCTGCTCCTCCACATCGGAGAAATTGAGCACGGATTCTCCCAGGTTAAGTGGTTGTACCGTCTGATCAGCGAGGAGAGAGTACTGCTTCAATCTGTCCCACTGCACCATCAGGTCTCGTGGTGTTCTGTGGAGAGGACAGTCAATGAACAGTTGACAAGTATATAAGTCCTTTTCGTACCATCAATAACTGATGATACGAAACGCCCTCGTTCTAAGTTTCTTAAGACGTTGAATATTGCTCCCCCCTCTCAAACCTGGCAGGGTGGAACACCAGAGGGAGCTCGTGGACAACAGCTCCCCCCACTCCCCCCTCTCAAACCTGGCAGGGTGGAACACCAGAGGGTGCTGGTGGAGCAGGGACACAAAAAACTCCAGTTTGGGTTGGGAAGATGCCTCCACTTGCTGGAGGATGGCCTCCTCCTTGCTACTCCACAGTGTCTTCCTCTCAACCGCCGTCTTCTCCTCGGCCGAGAGGGTGGCTATGGCGGTGGTGGCGGGACCGGACACCTCCGGGTTGTACAGCAGCTCATACCACCGCTCCTCAATCTGGGGGGAGAGGGGGGATGGGGGGAGAGGGGGAGCTCCTCAATCTGAGGGGGGAGAGGGAGTTGAGAGATTGGGGATGGGGAGCGAGACAGGGAGAGAGGGTGTGACCAATTAAGAGGGGGTGAGGTCATTATCATTGGTAACACACCAAGATAAGCAGAGAAACAGCCCATGATCAGTATAATTCACACAGTATTCATGTCTCACCTCCTGATACGATAACTTCTGTGAAAACTTGACACACTTGTGAACAATGGCAAGATCGCAACACTGCTGAACCGCCAGTATCAACTTCAGATCATCCTTCGCCCCCCACTTGGTCTGAAGGAGGAGGGTGTGCTTGGGAGCTCGTTTAGGTTTCCTACTCCTCTCCACGGGTATGAGCTTGGTGGGCAGACTGCTTTCCACAATCTCATCGTCGAACTTGCGCTTCTTTATTGACCTGAATATGAATTCGAGTATTGACAACGGAGATCTATCTTACACGTGGGATAACACAGGAGATAACCAGGAGACAACACGTGAGCTCATTGTGGAGAGCTGATAATGGGAAGAGCAAAACTTGGATAGTTTCTACCGTAGAGAAATTTCATACATCTTGGATCGGTTTGAAGGCAGTTATCCAAAACAAAGATTAGAAAATATAAACACACGGTTCCCACCTCAGTGTTCGACGAGGTTTCTCCAGTGATCCAGCCGTGGACGGGCCTGGGTTGTTACTAACCCCAGCACTGGGATTATCAGCACTGACTAAACTGGACGTGACACCTGGTGCTGCATTGGACGTGACACCTGGTGCTACACTGGACGTGACACCTGGTGCGACACTGGACGTGACAGCGTTATTCGGACTAGCGGAGGGTTCTGCTACTGCTGCTGCTGGTGTCATGCTTCCATTGTGTGTCGAGGGAGAGTTGGTGACACCGTTACGTGCTGGTGTTGTTGTTGCAGTGGTAACGGTGTCATGTTCTGGGGTGTCACCGGCAGCACTGACAACGGTCGTGCTCATTCTATGATAGGGTCGTGTTATCATTGACAAAATCTCGATTTTTTCTTCTGATAGTTAGGTATTCAAATAGCTTGATAGCAATTCCAAATCAATGAATCCATTAAATGATAGTGTAAAACAAACGTATAATAATACATGATACAAAACAAATTGTCACTGAGAGAAGACTAAATTAGATGATGCACCTCGTCTTCACAACTCTCATGACTAACAACCAGCTTCCACTACTATTATTATAAGCGAGGTGCTCTACTTCACAAATACAACATATGGGAATCACACGCCAGTAATCACATGCCAGTAATCACATGCCAGTATGGTAGCTACTATTAGCATATTTCCCAGCACAGTAATGGAAGAGCTGTCTCTCAATATCGGCAAGCAGAGTACTCGCTCCAATTCGGAACAGATTCGGCTGCAACCACTCCACCCCCAGCACCTCCTTCATCAGGACCAACCATTGGAGTGAGTCTTTGGCCGTTCGTATGCCCCCTGCGGGCTTGAACCCCACTTTGAACCCCGTGTACTCTAAGTAATGCTTGATGGCTCGTAGCATCACTAGTGCCACAGGAAATGTGGCATTTACTGCCTCTTTACCAGTGGATGTTTTGATGAAATCGCTGCCGGCCATCATGCTCACCATGGATGCTCTGAAATGAAAAGTTAGTAATATTTTATCCGAATATTTTGGTAAATCGGTTACTTTCATACCTAACATCTAGCCAGCTTCATAGTAATATAGTATAACATACTTGTATATATTTTCAAAGTCTCCCAAATGCCCAGTTGCAATAATCGTCTTGAGGTGAGCGTCACCACACGCAGCACGACACATTCTAACCTTGAGCAGAACAGTTTTGTCGAGTGAATTGTTGCTGAGTCAAGATAAGCAAGTGGGAGAAATCATGCCCTCACCTCA
Organism: Beroe ovata; assembly: GCA_946803715.1. Classification (NCBI taxonomy): domain Eukaryota; kingdom Metazoa; phylum Ctenophora; class Nuda; order Beroida; family Beroidae; genus Beroe; species Beroe ovata. Next base: position 21,454 of record CAMPET010000449.1, read on the forward strand.
TTATACAGCTCTTCCCACCGTCCCTCCAACACCAGTGTTCTGTTGATAACAATGTCAATCTCAGTGGCTCCAGCCTCAACTGCGAGCTCCACCTCACGGACTCTAGTCTCAAGAGGTGTTTGACCCTGAGATATCAGAAATAGTTCAAAATATGAGCTAGCTTTTATTGTCAAAATATTCATGGATGGAAACTCCCATCGAAAGGGTCCTGTGTACATTAAGAAGGTTAATAACGTCGCCTCATGATTATTCAATAAAATTTCTTCCCATATTGAAGATCCTTTCAATAAATTTATCATTTACCTCTGGAAATCCTGCAGCCACCGACGCTATTCCTATTTGACAATTGAGTTTTTCCATCACTCTGCAGACATCTTTTACCCTGTTTGGATAAACACACACTGCACCAACAGTCAAATCTTTAAAGCCAAGTTTTTGTAGAATTTCTTTCCTTACTGGGTTCTGAGCATAGTTGCACAACCTAACCAAGTATTGAGATAAATAACATGGTAATATCGTTGGTAATCATAAGTTTCGAAGATACTTATCTCCTCAGAACAACCTGTCAACATTGCAGTTCGTATCATCACCAGCTAGAGTAGTGAGGTCGATGAGTGTGACCGCTTTCAACAACCAGGCTGCTTGGTGTTCCTTCTTAAGCGGTCTGCTTCCCTTCAGGTTGTTGGCTGACCTAACAACAGCAGGAGTATTGATGTGTATGTTCTCAATCCAGTCAGCATTGAAATCTGTTCCGTCATTTCTTTTCCACATTCTACTGAAATATTGACCGAAATCATTTGAATGAAAAATATTCATTTGTAAGCGCCCGATTGACGCTCACTTATAGAAGGCTTGTGATTAGCACCTAGTAGTGTAGTACAGAGTATACGTACAATTAAGCCAAGATCAAGAAAGTAGAGGCTGAAATATCAATCAACTATACATACACTTTCATTATCAACCCATCCATTGAGTTGTAACATAAAAATTCACTAGTTGAATATAAACAAGAATATCTTCATTAGAGCAACTATCCATGCGCATTACTCATGCATCTTACAGAGTTATAGATAAAAATGGAATCAAAACATAAAATAAGTACATCATTTGAAGCTCTATGCATGAATTCTATTACAAAAACAACTGAAACTGGGGAACATTTATAATTTCAAATTAATATATCTTTTCAAATTCGGAACTTCCCAAAACTTAACNTTTCCTATAAGTGCCTTCTTCCTTTATATTATAGATATCTTCATTAGAGCAACTATCCATGCGCATTGCTCATGCCTCTTACAGAGTTATAGATAAAAATGGAATCAAAACATAAAATAAGCACATCATTTGAAGCTCTATGCATGAATTCTATTACAAAAACAACTGAAACTGGGGAACATTTAAATTTTCAAATTAACATATCTTTTCAAATTCGGAACTTCCCAAAACTTAACTGTTCCATCATCGGATACTGTACAAAGACAATTGGGGTTTGAGGGTGAAATTGTTGCACAATTGACAACCTCCTCGTGGCCTGGAAGGGTACACACACGTACATTATAAAAACTGTCATAGATGTGAATATTCCCAAGTTCATCACCACTTACTACATAGTTTGGTGAAACTGAGAGGTGAATGAAGAAGAAGTGATTACTCAGGGTAACAGCATATCCATTAAAAAGAGTTCTAAGTAAATTGAGTTCAAAGTCAAAGATTCTGAACTCTGTTTCATTAACAATTTCCTCAGGGTTCTCTTCTGATACCCAGGGTCTACAGTTGACAAAAACTTTTCCCAAACTTGGATCAGGAACCAATCCAATTATTGCTGCTTTCAGATTAACAACAGACCTAAGTGTACCTTTGTAATTCAAGGAATCCGGTTCCTCTCTGATGCCAGCAATGTTTTCATTACCCTGATATGTGTACAACTCAGAGGACAACAGTCCATCACGTTCATGATGTTGCTCATTAGCACAGTTTTCATTATCAATAGTGGCCATGGCCAATGAATGACCAAATTGCGTTACATAAGAACATGCATAAAACATGAGTTTATAACCTTTTGGCTCAGGATTGTTACAAATTTTGAACATTCTGCAAGCAAATAGGAAATCATTCTGAGATGATTTGGCAAATGAAAGAAGTGTTTTTGGGTTACTGTGATTTTGAACATTATAAACTAAAACAGTAAAATCATGAGATAAAATGTCTAAGTGTCCAACAATAAAGGAGGAATTGCTTAACCAACAACCAAAGCAGTCATAAGGCATGCACTCAACAGACCTTAGAACAATGCACTCTGGAAATTGATAGATATAAACTTGCCCGCCAAATGTATAGCGACCATCACATACACCTGATACAAGCAAGTACCTGTCATCCTCACTGAATTCTGATAATTGAACTGCTTTCCAAAGTGCAAACTTCAATGTTCTAAATATGCTGACACATTTGGAGCTGAATTTACTGATGCTCCAAATAATGACCTGTTTGTCTCGGGATGAAGTACTAATGAATTCACCATTTTGTGAGAATGCCACATGAAGTACCTCATCCTTGTGGACACACAAAGTTGTCCATGGCTTAAATGCAGAGAGGCAATATAGTCTCCTATACTCTGAATACCAAGAAAGGTCAGCATCTCTGGTTTCAATATCTCCTGTAGTCTTCCATTCAATGCTCAACCTTTTTTTCCAGTAAAGTTCATCTGAAACAGAATATATATGAAACTACCTGTAGCAGTAGAATCGTGTACTACTGAATTATTCACTGATAGACACATTCTTCATTTACTTGACATTTGATCATTACAGTCACAGTAATAGCCTCTTGAAATAGTAGGTGAATTGTCTGTAAATTGAACACAAAGAATGAGTCAGATTACTAACCTTGTAAGATATCATACCAGTAATGACACACCAAAAAGCACTGAGATAAGTCTAAGATAGACAAATATGAAAAAATGTCTAGCCATATGAAATGAGGGATGACATTCCATTGTTTCACTTTTTCAACAAACGAATTCTTCATTTAGGACTGCAAATAAAATCAAATTAATAAATTTATTGATTGTACTTCCTGTGACAACACATTAAAACAGGTTGTATTTCATTCAAAGCTTGACTATACTGAAATTGTAAAACCTGGCTATGCAGACAGCACATGGTTATTTCTCCCTTCCAGATGAAGCACAATATATAAAATAAAGAATTGTATCAATATTAGAATCCCTCCAGCAAGGGTAAGGAATTATCCTTCAAATGCTACAATTATTATCTACAATTATCATTGTGGCCAGACAATGATACTGGCCATGTCAATGCATATGCACCATACCTCATTGCCAGATTTTTAGGCCACCCTGGGTGGTGGGAAAACCTACATGACTCACTTCCTTGCTAACAGCAGACTAAAGCAAAGGCAAAATCATGGATAAAAATGAATCCTGTCACATGAACAGGACCCTGATAATAGCTGACAAACATTTCTGCAACTATCTTATAATGTACTGATTGTGAGAAAATAAATAGAATAAATTACATAATTTGGTCACCGTCAAGACAGAGTGGTTATGTGCCTAGCCTGGCGAACACGGTGGAGATCCTTGCTGTATAGCAGTACAGCATAAACAAGGAATCGAAACCGTGGGGTTCCGTACACTGTACAGACCACTCTGTCACAGAAGGTGATAGCCTAATCACATTACATAATACATATGTACTTAATGTTTTGTTTCAATTTTGTGCGTTCTCTTCTCCAACCGCCGTGCTTATTTGTCAGATTTTATCTGACCTCTGTATCTCGTGCGCGCGAGAAACAGGTGCAGGTTAGATTAAATCTGACAAGTGCTGATGGGAAAATTTGCGCACCGTTGCCGCGTAATGAACGAAAACAAATAAAGCGTTGGGTGCACGGCCGCAGTCAACGTTTGCGTTGCGCGGCGCGTGATAATCACCCAAATTCCTGCGCGCGCTTGTCAAATTATTTTATTTGACCGCTTGTTTCTTTTCAATTTCTGAATGTTATTTGTCCACTTACACTGTTCATGTTCCTCGCACGCGTGCGAGACTGCGAGAAACAGAGGTCAGATATTATTTAAAATCTGACTATGCCGTCTCACGTCAGATGAAATCTGACAAAGCTCGGGCAATAAGACAAATCTAACACTATGTACAAGCACAACATCAAAGTTCAAGCGCAGCTCAATTGAATAATATGCTCAAGTTAACAAATTTACCTCGTTAAACTAATAAAACAAATAGACTTCTCTTAAAATTCCACGCAGTGACAATTCAATAAGAAATTCGGAACCCTGTTCGGTCTGCGAGAACCCTGTCTCAGTTTGATCGGTCTGATTTCAAATCTTTGCTATGTTTCAAAGTGTCCACTCAGTATAAGCAAGACGAAGAGGTCAACTTGCTAGAGTTTTCACAACAACAGGACTCTTGTTATCCAGTATATCTGGAGGGATATCGAAGCATGGCTACAACAGATTCAAATACTGACTGAGTCTGATGCTAACAATTACATGCACGATAATTTGTAAAGAGCAGGCCCCTATTACTACTAGTACTACTACTAGGACAGAAGTGACTAAGGAGTAAGGTGGGGGCGTAGCTGAGACGTTGTCAGATGTTACCTGACCTGTTTCTCGCGCGCGGCTTCATCGAAGGCCGAAACTGTTTCGGCCTTCGATAAAGGCGCGCGCGCCGCGCGCGAGAAACAGGTCAGGTAACATTTGACAAGCTGAGACGGGGAGCATTTGATTTTGCGTGAAATGCGACCTGGAAAAGGGTCCCGTACTGTGTATGACAATGACTTACCAAATTTTGTGATCTCATCTTGAAAATTTCCCTGCACATCCAGATTAGCTAGGTTTCCCTGAGAGATGTTGCGTGGGATGGACAAAGTGCAGCTCTCGAGAAATTGCTGCCTCTCCAGATCCATCAGGCTGTCTCTTATCCGCTCACTCAGCTTCTTCCGCTTTATCATGCCATCCCACTGCGGAACAGTGTGTGTGTGTGTGTGTGTGTG